>CAUYQV010145968.1:0-21115 GCA_963574575.1 Galagoides demidoff | reverse complement strand
GGGTAGAGTGCTATGGCATCACAGCTCACAGCAACCTCCAACTCCTGGGCTCAAGCGAGGTCTCCTGCCTCCGCCTCCCAAGTAGCTGGGACCACAGGTGCCCGCCATTTTTTGGTTGCAGCCATCATTGTTGTTTGGCGGACCCAGGCTGGGGATTTGAACCCGCCACCTTAGGTGTACGTGGCTGGCGCCTTAGCCGATTGAGCCACAGGTGCCGAGCCCATTGTCTGTATTCTTTAGAGAAGGTTCTATTCATCTCTCTTGTCCAGTGATGATTTTACATATAGGTTATAGTATGTTTAAAAATATTTTTGATGCTGAATTATGAAAGGTGATGTCCTAATTATTAATTTCCTTCAGTTTGTGATTATCTGCTCTTTGTGAGATTTTTCTCTAGGCATAGTAAGACAGAAAAATAAAGGATTATATTTTAGTAACATGAGAACCAAGTTTTAATGTAAATTATTGTTCTGTTTTATTATTTATTATTGGGAATAGCATTTTGTATAAAACGTTTGTTTTAATTTTATCAGCAATCGTAATTGTTGTACATTTTAAAATGCCAGTTGTAACTAAGAATGATGATTTAGTCTGTTCTTCTGTGTATGTTAGATTTTCTTTGATTTTTTAATTCATAATTTGAAAATTACTCTGGAGAACTTTTATGGTTTATTTACCTTTAAACATCAAAGTATACTTAATTTAAAATATATAGGTATATATGGAGAATGTTATAACTTTATTCTAGATTTTATAGTGTTTTGATGCTCTTTCTTGATTTCCATCAGCTGTGATTTAAAGGAAAACAAATTTAAGAATTTCTTAAATTCTTTCTATGAATTATGTCATAAGCAACTACTGATTTATTTTTATTTTTTGTTTAAAAATTTATTTTAGGGCGGCTCCTGTGGCTCAAGGAGTAGTGCGCTGGCCCCGTAACCGAGTGTGACCAGTTTGAGCCCAGCCCTGGCCAAAAACTGCAACAACAACAAAAAAATCATTTTAATAATAAGCATCTCATAAAGCCTGAAGAGTTCCTTAGGCTTATCTTTTCAGAGATTTAAAATCAATTTATCATCAGCTTAAAGAGACCAATTATAGTATATTTAAAAGTGCAGGAAAAAAGATGCCTTTGCACTTTTTTGCTGTTTTTTTAAGCTTTGTGTTCAGAAGCCAGTGATGCAATTTTCAAAAGCCATATTTTCTTGAGAATGTGGTGTATAGTTCCCCATGAATACGTTATTTTACTCACTAATGTTTCAGTATATTTTCTTGTTTCAGAATCCTGTCCAAAAGATTCCTGATTCGCATGAAATAACACTGAAGCATGGCACTAAAACAGTAAGTTCAAAAAATTTGGTTCTTCAAATAACAGAGCTTTCATGGAGTGAACTAATAATAGACATTTGTATTAAGGCTAATTACACAATGAACTGATGTCATAAAAGTTGTTGACATTAAAAAATAGATTACTTTTTCAAAATAACTGTTGCCTTTCATTTAAAATAGGAACACTTATTGTCATTTTTGGCTTTGAAAGCTGTTTTTTTGATATTCCTATATCAAAAGTGGAAGAAAGAAATGAAATTCAAACATGGCTTTGTCTTTTATGGTGTGGGGAAATTTCTTATTACCCTTAGTTTTTACTTCCATATCAGTAAAAGGCAGGAGATTATTTGTTTATCAGATGAATGTTTAAGAAGTGACCTTTACTTTATGTGTATTAATTTATAGAATGCATCTTTAAATCATTATATTTACTTATATTATTTAAAGATGAATAATGTAAAATATTTGTGATATAAGATAAAATCATTATATATTATTTCAAGGCATTAAAAAGTGGTAGCTGGATGAGTAAAATGTACATGTGAAGTGAAGAAATTATCTTACTTTCCCTTTTCAGTGTAACATGTAAAGAAATAAGAAAATATATCTCATAATTAGAGGGAAAACATAAATTTACATACAGCCAGAAATGTTGCAAATTATAAAATTAATAAATAATGATGTTAAAACACTGTCAGTCTTCTCACAAATTTTTTGAACTTCAGAGGACCATGTTACAGAAACCTGTGCATATTAGGACTTGTGTCTTTGCTTGGTTGGAAAATGCATAAATTTCAGTAACATGACTCAGTGCAAAGCAAAGACTGCCTGTGTTATAAAATCAACTTATGAGATTGTTTAGTTCTAATAACTTAGAAGAAAATCAATTTACCACAAGAATAAAGATATCTTTGTAGACTGTCAAGTATATTCCATTGATCTGTAAGTCCATTCTAATGATAATATCATATTGCCCTTTTATTACTGTAGCTTTATGGTAAATTTTGAAATTGGGTAGTTTAAATCCTCCAACTTTATTCTACTTTTTCAAGATTGGTTTGGGTATTCTATGTATTTTGCATTTCCATATGAATTTTAGGATCAAGTTGATAATTTCTTCAGAAAACCTACCTGGGATTTTGATAGGGATTGTGTTGTATCCATAGATCAATTCAGGAAATATTGCCATTTTAATAATATTAAGTCTTCTGATTCATGAAAATAAAGTGTCTTTTTATTTATTTAGATCTTTAATTTTTAAAACAGTATTTTGTGATTTTCATTGTACAAGTCTTTTACTTTGTTATAACATTTATTTCTTAGTATTTTATTTTATTTTTCATCCATGTAACTACACTTTATTGAGAATTTTTGTAGACCTTGTGACCTAGATTGGGTGTCAGTATATTATTCTTTTTTGATGATATTGTAAGTGAAATTGTTTTCTTAATTTCATATTCATATCGTTTATTAGCGTACAGAAATACAATTGATTTTGGTAGGTTAATCTTTTTTCCTGCTACCTTGTTGAACTCATTTTTGGTTTTAATAGTTTTTTGTTGGATTTTCTAAGGGTTTTTTATTATACAAGATTATGTCTGTGAATGTAGATAGTTTTGTTTCTTCCTTTCCAATATGGATGACTTTTCTTTTTCTCTTGCACTGGCTAGAAGCTCCTATACAGAGTTGAATAGAAATGGCCAGAGTACATGTCCTGGTCTTGCTCCTCATATTCATTTATTTATCATTAAATATGATGTTAGCTCTTTTACCTGAATAGCTTGTATCAGGTTGAGGAAATTCCCTTCTATTCCTCATTTCTTTTTTTTTTTTTTAATCATGAATAGGTGTTGGATTTTGGTAAATACTTTTTCTGAATCTATTGATATTATCATGTGTTTTTGTCCTTTAGTTTGTAAGTATAATGTATTAAAACAATTGACTTTTCAGATGTTAAGCTGCTTTGTGTTTTGGGTTTATTTCAGGAATAAATCTCATTTGATAATGGCATATACTCCTTTTTACATGGCTAGTAAACTGGATTCAGCTTACTAGTATTTTGTTGAGGCTTTTTATGTTTATATTCACAGCATATACAGGTATAGTTTTCTTTTCTTGGAGTACCTTTGTCTGGTTTTGGTGTTGGGGTGTTATTGGCCTTGTAGAATGAGTTGGAAAGCATTTCCTCCACCTCTATTTATTTATTTATTTATTTATTTGTTTGTTTAATGAGACAGAGCCTCAAGCTGTCAACCCTGGGTAGAATGCCGTGGCATCATGGCTCACAGCAACCTCCAGCTCCTGGGCTCAAGCGAGTCTCCTGCCTCCGCCTCCCAAGTAGCTGGGACTACAGGCGCCCGCCACAGCACCGGCCATTTTTTGGTTGCAGCCATCATTGTTGTTTGGCGGGCCTGGGCTGGATTCGAACCCGCCACCTTAGGTATATGTGGCTGGCGCCTTAGCCACTTGAGCCATAGGCACTGAGCCTCTACCTCTATTTTTAATTTTTTAAAGTTTTAATACATTATTGTTCAGGCATAAAAATGACTTAGTTCTCATTTGCATACTTTCTGTAACAACTTTAGCACTTTCCTTTGTATAGAGGAAATACACAAATTGGTATAGAAAAGTTTGTGGAACATTGGTATTAATTCTTTAGATGTTTGGTATAATTCACCAGTGAAGCCATCTGGTTTTAGGCTATTCTTTGTGGAAAGATTTTTGATTATAAATTCAAGCCCTTATTAAAAGTGTATTTAGATTTTCTTTTTCTTTGTTACTAGGTTTGTAATTTTTGTTAAGAATTTAAATATTTCATCTGAGTTATATTCAACTGGCTGGCATACAGTTCCTAGAAATCCCTTATAATCCTTTTCATTTCAGCAAGTGAAATGAAAGTAGTGAGTCCCCTTTTTAATTCTTGACTTTGATAATTCTTGCTTGGCCAGTCTAAATAAAGGTTACTTAATTTTTTTGAAAATTTCAGGGGCCAACTTTTGGTCTTATTGATTTTTCTTTAATTTAAAAGTTTCTCTCTTTTTTTTTTTTTTGAGACAGATTCTTGGTAGAGTGCTGTGGTGTCACAGCTCATAGCAGCCTCAAATTCTTGGGCTCAAATGATCCTCTTGCTTCAGCCTCCTTGGACCACAACAGCTGGCTATTTTTAGAGATGAGGTCTTGCTCTGGCTCAGGCTGGTCTCGAACCTGTGAGCTCAGACTATCCACCTGCCTCGGCCCCCCAGGGGGTATTACACTTTCAATACAGTTTTTTCCTTTCTTAAAACGTGTACATTTTTTGTATGTGTGTGTGTACAGTAGAACATCTGTGGTCGGCCATCTCTCTACATTGACTGCCTGTTTAAGTTGACCTAATTTTCATAGACCAGACATGCACGACATGTCTGTCTCAGCACACTAGGCCTAGTTTCTTACGTTGACCACCTCTGTATGCTGACCAATTTGTTACAGTCCCCTGGGTGGTCAACATACAGGGGTCCTGCTGTGCATACATAAATCTCTTTGGCTTTCTGTACTGTAGTCTAGATGAATCTTTCTGTACTGTCCTCCAATTTAGTAAGTTACTCTTCAACTGCTTCTAGTGGAAAGTTTATCCCAACTATTATACTTTTAATGGCTATAAAACTTTTTAAATTCTCTTGGTTTCTAGTTGCTTTTTCTAATATCCATTTTTATGTTTTTAATCATACATTTTATGCTTTTTGCTGGGCAGGGTGGTTCATACCTGTGATCATAGCACTCTGGGAGGCTGAGGTGGGTGGATTGCTTGAGCTCTGGAGTTCGAGACCAGACTGAGCAAGTGGAGACCCAGTCTCCAAAAATAGCGAGGCGTTGTCATGGGAGTCTATAGTTCCAGCTACTCAGGAGACTGAGTAAGAGGATATCTTGATCCCAAGAGCTTGAGGTTGCTATGAACTATGCTGCCATGGCACTCTACCCAGCCTGAAAGAGTAAAACTCAGTCTCAAAAAAAAATTATGCTTTTTTAAGTAAATTATTCATTTTAACAAAAATTTTTTGTATTCAGATCTTTGAACATTCTAAAATATTTAGGTAGAAATAATTGTCAGACAGTTCTACAAAATTAATTTCATTTGGAGTGAATTTGTATGCCATGCGCTTATAGACTTTTTTCTTAGCCTTAGTTTGGTATTTATTTATTTATGTATTTATTTGAGATAGCATCTCACCCTATTGCCCAAGCCAGAGTGCTGTGGCGTCATCCTAACTCACAGCAACTTCAAACTTCTGGGTTCAAGTTACCCTCCTATCTCAGCCTCCTGAGTAGCTGGGCTAATTTTTTTCCTTTCTTTCTTTCCTTTTCCTTTCCTTCATTTTCCTTTTTTTTCTTCCTCCATTTCTTTCTTTTCTTCCTTCCCTTCTTTCCTCCCTTCCTTCCTTCCTTTCTTTCTTTCCACAGAGTCTCACTATGTCACCCTGAGTAGTATGCTGTGGCGTCACAGCAACCTCAAACTCCTGGGCTTGAGCAATTCTGTTGCCTCAGCCTCCCAAGTAGCTGGGATTATCGGTGCCCACCACAACACCCAGCTATTTTTTTGTTGCAGTTGTCGTTGTTATTTAGCTGGCCTAGGATGGATTCAAACCCCCCAGCCTGGGTATATGTGGTTGGCTCCCTGCCCACTGAGCTACGGGTGTCGCCATGGCTGAGTTTTCTATTTTTAGTAGAGAAGGGGTCTCGCTCTTGCTCATGTGAACTTGTGAGCTCAAGAGATCCACAGGCCTCAGCTTCCCAGAGTGCCAGGATTACAGACATGGCCACTGTGGCCTGTTCTCTTTCTTTTTGATAAAAGCCATTTAATTGGATGAGAGGTCTCATTGTTATTTGACTTTTCTGATGATTAGTGATGTTGAAGATTTCTTTCTCGTTGCATTTTCTGATAATTAGTGACATTAATTATTTCCTACACCTGTTGGCCATTTGGATTTTTGTAGTTGTTGTTGCTATTTATTTGTATAAATAAAGAGGTAAAGGGCAGTTTGTTGCATGGATATGTTACATAGCCGTAAAGTCCAGGCTTTCAGTGTAATCACTGCTCACACGATGCACTTTGTACCCATGAAGGAATTTCTCCTCCCTCACTCTGCTCCCACCCTTCCCCGGGTTGACCCTTTGTGTTTCATTTAGAGCCACATCTATTCTGATCTTTTGCCCATTTTGTAATCACATTACTTGATATTTTGCCATTGAGTAGTTTGAGCTCCTATTCTGTACGTGTATTTTGGTCAGATGGATATTTGAATTCAATAAAAACTTACCAGTTACACAATGTACGCCAGACATTGTGCTAAGCAGAGAGATACACGAGAAAAGAAGGAAGACAGAAGCCCCTCAGACTCCTCGCACTCCCGTGAGATAGGCTGTAAACTGAACAAATGAAACGACAGCGTGCAGTAGGAAGAATATAAACAGTTGGCTCCAGTAGAAGGTCCTGCTTAGGTAGGATGGGCAAGAAATTCTGCCTTGAGGAATTGACATTGAAATTAAGAACTAAAGAATGAGAAAGAGCCACTTGTGAGAAGAGCTGAAAGCAGAGAATTCCAAACAGAAAAAAGAGCAGGTGCAAAAGTCCTGGAAGAGGATGGAGCTTCGTGTGTTCTGGGAACCTTGACTGCACAGACACATCGACTGCAGAGATAGATGGTCAGACCACGCATGGTCTTTTTGGCCACAGCCAGGCACTTGGATTTGTCTAACAGGCTGGAAACTCATAGAAGGGTTTTAACAAGGCGAATTGCATGCTCCAGTTATTTTTTTAGATTTTACTCTGCTTATGTTGACAATGGAATGTGGAGAGGTTTCTGTAGAAGTGGAGAGACCAGTTCAAAATCTATTTGCAGTAACCCAGGAGAGGCAGAACAGTGGCTTAAACTGGCACAGTCCTGAGTGAAGATGGGGTAAAGTGAATGAAGTCAAGATGTGTTTTGCAAGTAAAACCACTTAGACCCACTGATGGGCCGACTGTGAATAATAATGGAAAGAGAGGGGACTCTAGTAATTGAGTGAATAGTGTTATATTTATAAAGGTCGGGAGGCTTGGGGCAGGGGAAGAGTGGGGAGAAGCTTGGGGAGGGTCCAGAGCAATCGAATGTTCTATTTTGATTATTTTAAATTTTAAATGTTTGTGAGACAGCAAGTAGAGAGATGTCAAGTAAACAGGTGAGGCTGCACATAGTGGCTTGTGCGTGGCCTGTAATCCCAGCACTTCAGGAGGCCAAAGAGGGAGGATTATTTGAGGCTGGGAGTTTGAGACTCTATCTCTATAAAAAAAATTAGCCAGGCAGAGACATGTTGGCTCACGCCTATAATCCACTTTGGGAGGCTGAGGTGGGAAACTGCTTGAGGCCAAGAGTTGGAGATTAGCCTGAGTAAGTAGAGAACCTGCCTGTACAGAAAAATTAGTTAGGTGTAGGAGTGCACACCAGTAGTCCCAGCTTCTCCAGAGGCTGAGGTGGGAGGATTGTTTGAGCCCAGGAATTTTTTGTTGCTGTGAGCTATGATGATGACGCTGCACTCTACCCAGAGTGACACAGTGAGACCTCTGTCTCAAACAGAGAGATAAATAAAAACTAGCCAGGTGTAGTGTCATGCACCTGTAGACCCACCTACTCAGGAGGCTAAGGCAGGCTGATCGCAGGGGTTTGAGGTCACAGTCAAGAATGATCACACCACTGCACTCCATTCTGGGCAACAAATTCTAAACAAACAAACAAAATATTTGAATTTATTAATCTGGGATTTAAATGAATGGTCCAGTCTTGACATAAGTGTTAAGTATCATAAACATGAAGCTTTATGTCTCTGAGACAGGGGTCTCACTGTGTCACTCTGCGTAGAGTGCAGTGTCATCTTGGGCTCAAGCAATCCTCTTACCTCAGCCTCCCAAGTAACTCAGACTACAGGGAACTATCACAACACCCAGCTATTTTTAGAGATGGGTCTCACTCTTGAGATCTCCAAAGAACAGCGTAAAGGTAGAGAAGGCAAGGCAGTGTAGAGACGTGTGTTACAGGGCTATTCCTAGGGCGTTGCCCCCAAGCTGCCTCACTACCTGAGCTAGGAAATACGTGGATGTACATATATGTGTACTGAGGCATATGTATTTGTGTACATGCATTTACTTACATATTTATTTCTATATCAATTTATATAAATTGTAAACCAAAAGTTTACCCTTACAGGTTTGATTCTAATCCGTTACCACATGGCTCGTTCACCTAGCTTTCCCCATCCATGTTTATACCTCTCTTTTCTACAGAGAGAAACTTGACTGTCAGTATCCTTAATATTCTACCAGTTTGCTTTATCTCCTGATATGTTGCCAATATCCTGCCATCTTTAGGCTGCCGCCTGGCTAAAGCAACCTTCTCCTGTAGGCCCTAGCCCCACTAAGGCTACCTTCTATCCAGGAAGGAGGGAACGCTCTTTTCCTTTATTTAGGTTCCACACGTCTTATTATATATGTTCTTTGGTATTTTGTTTGTTTTGTTGGTATTTTGAAAAGGAATTTGTTGGGCAGTGCTTGTGGCTCAGTGGGTAAGGCGCTGGCCCTATATACTGAGGGTAGCGGGTTCGAACTTGGCCCTGGCCAGCTAAAACAGCAGTGGCAACTGCACCAAAAACATCCGGCTGTTGTGGTAGGTGCCTGTAGTCCCAGCTACTCGGGAGGCTGAGGCAAGAGAATTGCTTAAGCCCAAGAGTTGGAGGTTGCTGTGAGCTGTGACGCCACAGCACTCTACCGAGAGCGACAGATTGAGACTCTGTCTCAGAAAAAAAAAAAAGAAAGAAAGAAAAGCCATTTATTTTTCATTACATTTTATGTATATTGTTCATATTTGAAAAGCCTGCTATATATAGGGCTTTTTTTTTGTTTGTTTGTTTGTCAGTAGAGTGCTGTGGCATCATAGTTCACATCAACCTCAAACTCTTGGATTCAGGTGATTCTCTTGCCTCAGCCTCCTATGTAACTGGGACTATAGGCTCCCATCATGCCACCCAGCTATTTTTTTTTTTTTTAGAGACCTGGGTGGGGTTGAGGGGTGGGGAGTGGGGATGGGGAGTCTCACTCTGGCTCAAGCTGGTGTCAAACTCCTGAGCTCAAGCAATCCACAAGTTTCGGCCTCCTAGAGTGCTAGGGTTACAGGCATGAGCCACTGTGTCTGGCCTAATACAGCATTTCATTTTTTTCATATTTGCCCATTGAAGTGAAAAAATTGTTTTTATTTAATTATGCTCATTGGTTATTGTAATAGTAAACATTTTTCAAATATTAACTAGCCATTTTAACTTATGTTCCTGTGAATTGTCTGAAAATTTTGTTTGTTTTTTCTTTTCTTTTTTTTGAGACAGAGCCTCAAGCTGTCCCCCTGGGTAGAGAGCTTGTGGCACCACAGCTCACAGCAACCCCCAACTCCTGGGCTCAAGCGAGTCTTCCGCCTCTGCCTCCCAAGCAGCTGGGACCACAGGCGCCCGCCACAACGCCCGGCCATTTTTTTGGTTGCAGCATTCATTGTTGTTTGGCAGGCCCCAGCTAGACTCAAACCCACCACCCTAGGTGTATGTGGCTGTTGCCCTAGCCACCTGAGCCACAGGTGCTGAGCCTGTTTGTTTTTTCTATGAAAATCTTAGTTACTTTTCAAAAAAGCTCAATTTTCCCAGCCTGAGCAAGAGCAAGACCTCATCTCTAAAAATAGCCGGGCATGGTGGCAGGCACCTATAGTCCCAGCAACTTGAGGGGCTGAGGTAAGAGAATCACTTGGGCCCCCAAATTTGAAATTGCTGTAAGCTGTGATGCTATGGCACTCTACCCAGGGCAATAGAGTGAGACTCTATCTCAAAAATAAATAATAAATAATAAATCAACTTTCTTGTGTTCTTTATAAATACTTTCCAAGTTAATAGTTTCCCATTTTTCTTAATTTTTTAATCTATAGAATTAAAATTTTTATATGGTCAAATATATTGATTTTTCTCTTTGAAAATTTTTACATTATTTTTAAGCTTTAAACTCCCTTCTTTCTCCAGAGGTCAGATATTTACTTATACATTATCTTTATTAAATATTTTTAGGAAATTTAAGTTTTAACTCTGTATACATCTAGAACTTATCTCATCATATTTTAGCCAATTTTCAGAAAACTAATATATTAGGAATATTGATCTTTACCTATCACAATTGTTACATTTAAACTTACCTTTTTTTTTTTGAGACAGAGTTTCATTATGTTATCCTCAGTAGAGTGCAGTGGTGTCACAGCTCACAGCAATCTTAAACTCTTGGGCTTAAGGGATTCTCTTGCCTCAGCCTCCTGAGTAGCTGGGACTATAGGCTCCCATCACAACGCCCAGCTATTGTTTTGTTGCAGTTTGGGTGGGGCTGGGTTTGAACCCACCACCCTCGGTATAAGGGGCCGGTGCCCTGAGGCGGAGTTTTCTACAGCACAATCCCCTCCTTTTTCCTCCTACATAAAAAGCAGTTCAGCGCTGATTGTCCCAGTAAGTGTAGGTATATGCATCTGACAATTCATAAACCGCTGGGGTGAAAGGCAGACTTTAAATATTCTTTCTATATATAAATAGCCATTTATACAGAGAGAATGAAAAAAAATAGCCTGGCTCTAATAGATGCTGCTTGTTCCCCTATGCCCAGGGGGGCTCTGTTCTATGTCCTTTCCTCTGAAGTCAGTGGGCCTCTGTACCCCAAGGTGAGAACTGCTCTCCCAACAAGCTGCTCCGAGCATGGCAGAGGGGGCGCCAGCTTACACGCCAGGTGGCTGCCCTGCTGATCCCACTGTCTGTGAGAGCTTTGTTCACCCCAAGCAAACAAGAACTTTTGGAATCTTGACACACAAGGGCCCATTCAGCAGAGCATCCCTGATGAGAGGAGGCACAGTGCTGGGCAGACACGCAGTTTCCAGCCAGCACACTGAGGACATTTCTCTCATTCTTTCCATCTGGAAAGAGTCTGTTTGTAAGACTCCAAAATGGTTTTCTATAGATCGGAGAGATGGATAAATATTTTCACATGTTTGTACCCACTCACAACAGAGGGCAAACGCTGGTCATGTAGAAGGAGTCAGGCCTTTCTGGCATATGGAAAGAAAATTCTTTGCCAATTTATCTGAGGGTGTGATCGGGTGAAGCAGAGCTCCTTCCTAATTAGGAACGCCGAGGGGAAATCTGACGTGGAGGAGTTGTCGCAGGTGCCGGTTTGTGTGTGTTTGCTTCCCATGCGCGTCTCAAGAGTTAGTGGATTCATCTGTTCACACTCTTTCTCCTTCCACTCCCCTGTCCCAACAACTTAAATGCCCTTTATTAGAAACCCAAATCAAATGACTATTTCAGGTTATTTTTCCACACATACGGAGTAAATTGTCCTAGTGATTTTTCCCCACCCACCCCCTCTCCTGACTTTGGAATGGTGGTTCACCCTCCTGATTCTTGAGATTGCAGCACCATTCTGCTCCTGCTGTTGCCAGACCGAGGAGTCCACCCGCTTGTCACCCAAGCCAAACAATGGAAAAACAGATGAAGGATCGACAGTTTCACTGTTATTTACAGAAAAGCCAGCAATTCCGGAGAACAGAGAGGGTATCTCCATGAAGAACTGTTTTGCCCTGCTATTTCTCTTTGTTATTATTATCATTTTTGAGACGGAGTCTCACTTTGTCACCCTGCTTACAGTGCTGTGGCATCAGTCTACCTCACAGCAACCTTAAACTCTGGGGGTTAAGACACCCTCCCGCCTCTGCCTTCTGAGTAGCATACCCCACCACAATGTCCAGCTAATTCTTTTTTTTTTTCTATTTATAGTAGAGCCGGGTCTCACTCTTGCTCTGATCTCTGTTAATTTATATCCTCACAGTAATAGCATAAATCAGCAGTGTTACTAATCAGCACAATATACATTAAACAGATCTCTGCCAATACCAAAGTCAAAATGTCTCTTGGTTTCAAGGTGGCTATATCCTCAAAGTACTTGTACTTAGACTAAATTTACAGTCAGTTAATGCTTCACTGGGTGCACAGACACAGAGTCGTGGATCCTTGACCGGTACCAAGGAGTCCAGTTCCCCAACTTATCTATGACAGTAAACCTTGGAAGTGAATAAACAATCTCTGGGTGTTGGCACATAAACTCCTTCAGCTTTGCCAGCGCCTGGCTGGCCGTGCCCCACATGTGATGGGTATTTAGGGTAACAGTGCCCACCACTGCTGTCTCTAGGCCATGGCTTGAGCCGTAGCATACACACAGCTTCAAATCTCTACCCTGGCAAGCATCCAAGGGCAGTACACTAGCATTTTGTATTTATAATTTGCCTTGTTGCATAGCATGGGAATAGAGCATGCTTTTTTTTTTTTTTTTTTGAGACAGAGTCTCACTTGTGGCGTCACAACTCACAGCAACCTCCAACTCCAGGGCTTAAGCTATTCTCTTGCTTCAGCCTCCTGAGTAGCTGGGACTACAGGCCCCTGCCACAACGCCCAGCTATTTTTTGTTGCAGTTGGGCCGGGGTCGGGTTCGAACCCACCATCCTTGGTATATGGGGCAGGCGCCCTACCCACTGAGCCACAGGCACTGCCCAGAGCATGTATTTTTAACTTAAAATTTCGAATACTTTTCCAGGAAAAATGTATTCACCTCTAAATGTAGAATGTTCTTTCTTTCCATAGGCCATCAGGTGGTTAGCATGTAGGACAATACTTTAGCTTTGGGGACTGGACAAAATCACCAGGGAAGGAGATGTAGATGAAAGAGAAGAGAAAGGATTGACATGTGTGGTTCTACAAATTTAAGAGACTGGGAAGAAGAGGAGAAAAACAGCAAATGTATTTTGGAGATCACTCCATAACAGTACATTGGGCAGTATCATTCTTTGAAATAATAGTTACATTATAATGAATGTAATAGTTACAAAGTATTCTAGTGTGTGAATATTCCCTAATTTATTTAAGCGGCATGGTAGCTTTTTCTTTTTCTTTTCTTTTCTTTTTTTTTTTTTTTTTTGAGAAAGACTTTTACTCTTTTGCTCAGGCTAGAGTGCCCTGTTGTCAGCCTAGCTCACAACAACCTCAGACTTCTGGGCACAAGTATTCTCCTGTCTCAGCCTCCCAAATAGCTGGGACTGCAGATGCACCACCATGTCTGGCTCATTTTTCTATTTTTAGTAGAGGCAGAATCTTATACCTATTCAGGCAGGTCTCAAACTCCTGAGCTCAAGACATCCTCCTACCTTAGCCTCCCAGAGTGTTAGGATTACAGGTGTGAGCCACCGTGCCTGCCTACCAGTAGCTTCTAATCTGGTCCTCCTGCCTTTAGGTTATCCTTACCCCAATCCCTTCTACATACTGCTTCTGTTAACCTTGGAATAATCTTAGTTATGTGTCGTGGATGAACAATGAAAAATTAGATAAATACAGTATATTGCATTTACATGATACAATACAATGCAGTTAGAGAAGACAGGAGGGAATTTAAACAATACCAGGCACTTATTACCTAATCATGTTGAAGAAAATACAAAATAATGTGAATGAATAAATCATAATCTCAATTTATATACACACACAAATATACCACTAGAAAGGGAATGCCATAAGTTCCATCTATCTACAGTTTAACATATTTCTGGGTGCTAGTAATTTTTATTTTATTTTTGAGCCTTTTCATGTTTTGCAAATTAAAGTTTTTTAAAAAGTGTACTTGAAGACCAGGCATTCGGTGGCTCACACCTGTAATCCCAGCACTCGGAGGCTGAGGCAGAAGGATACCTTGAGCTCATGAATTTGAGACTAGCCTAAGCAAGAGGCAGACCCTGTCTCTACTAAAAATAGAAAAGCTCTCCATGTATCATGGTGGACACATGTAGTCCAGCTACTGGGGAGGCTGAGGCAGGAGGATCACTTGAGCCCAGGAGTTTGAGGTTGCTGGGAGCTAAGCTGATGGCATGGCACTGTACCCAGGGAGACTCAGTCTCAAAAAAAAAAAAAAAAGTGTACTTGAATTATATCGTTTCACAATCAGGAAACCAGCTTTGATTATTTATTGCCTAAAAAGATAAATCCAAATATCTTAATTTAGCAGTTAATGTCCTTCAGACTCAGGTCCAGGCTATTTACTGGAAGTTTTCTCCTACTTTGTTTTCTCCTACGAACCCTTGGTTTCAGTTAAAAAAAAAAAAATCTCCCAAGACCATGAGTTCCCTTTGCTAGACCTATTTCTTTCTTTTTTCTTTTTTTTTGAGACAGAGTCTCCCTTTGTCACCCTGAGTAACAGTGCTGTGGTGTCATAGCTCACAGCAACCTCAAATTCTTGGACTTAAGCAATTCTCTTGCCTCAGCCTCCTGAGTATCTGGGACTACAGGCACCTGCCACAACACTCGGCTATGTTTAGAGACAAGGTCTTACCCTTATTCAGGGTGGTCTCAAACCCATGAGCTCAGGCAATTCACCTGCCTCAGCCTCTCAAGGGCTGGGATCATAGGAGTGAACCACTGCGCCCAGCTCAGGTCTTCAAAAATTAAGGACTCTGTTATTCACTCAGCGTCTAAGAATGTTTAAGCAATAGTTCATAACTGCACAGGATGCCGTAGAAAACATATTAACTACCCAGCACTCACAGAAGCGCACAGAGTTACCACCTGATGCTGAACGTGGTTACGGTCTGTCTCCCCAAGGGACATCTTCACTCTTAGAGGACTCGCTCTGGGACTCAGAGCTCTTGCCGATCCCTTGACTTCCTGTGTCTCCGTCACAATAAGCATGCAATAAAAATTGTAGTAGTTTAAATCCAGGGCTATTTCAAATAAACATAATTTTTAAAATTTGAAATAACTCTGGATCTCTCTTTTCTCTCTCTCTCTCTGTATTTTCTAAGTGCATTGGGCTTGTCAAAGGAATAATAAAATTTCACCAGTTAATTTAGTATAAGAGAAACATTTTAAATATGTGCAGTTATAAACTATTGCTTGAACATTCTTTCTTCCTTCACCAAAGGTCACTGGCTTTTTCTTTAGAGAATGTTCTCTTTTTACCGTCTCCTCAAATACAATATAGCTTTACTTTTCTTCTTATTCCCTAGTGCCAAATATAATCTCCACAAGTGCTCTATCTTTGTAGGTGAAATCCAGTTCCCAACGAATTTCCGTTGGCTCAGAGAGCAACCTGAGGATTCTGCATTTGGCACCATCCAGCTTCTTTGGCATTGCTCCATAGTCACCATTTAGAAAGCTCCTGGTCGGCAAGATTTTTCTCCGTCATACACTCTGTAGAGATTATAAAAGGATTGCATTACATTGGCTTGAAAATGTGATGGAAAATGAAATTTACTTTAGCAAGAAAGGAAGCTTTTGAAATTCAGATTATTTTCATAGATGCCTTACACAGATAGTTCCCTGTGGGGTAAAATGGCAAATCTGGTATAAGTGCCTTATTTAGATCACCACTTAGTAAAGGTCACAAAGACTAAAATGTTCACTCAAATAAAGCCATTTACAAAACAATATTAATGAGTCTCAGAGTCTCATGCTATTGCCCTGGGGTTTAGTGCCATGGCATCATTGCAGCTCACAGCAAAAACTCTTGGGCTCCAGTAATCCTCATGCCTCAAGCTTCCTGAGTACTTGGGACTGTAGGTGCCCACCAAAATAAAACCCATCTAATTTTTCTATTTATTTTTAGTAGAGACAGGGTCTCACTCTTGCTGAGGCTGGTCTCCAACTCCTGAACTCAAGTCATCTGCCCACTTTAGCCTCCCGGAGTTCTAGGTTTACACAGGTGTGAGCCCCGGCACATGCCTTGTTCATATTTTGAAAAATATTAGTAGGGTGCAGCAGCTCATACCTATAATCCCAGAGACTAAGGAGGTCAAGGTGAGAGGATCTTTAGAGGCCAGGAATGCAAGACCAGCCTGGGCAACATAGTGAGACCCTATCTCTAAATAAGAAAAATTAGCTGGGCATGGTGGCACATGCTTGTAGTCCCAGCAACTTGGGAGGCTAAAGAGGCGGATTGCTTATGCCCAGAAGTTTGAGGGTATAGTGAGCTACAATACCATCACATTCCAGCCTAGGCAACAGAATGAGACCTCATGTCTAAAAAGTAAATAAAGAAATAAATAATTGAGATATATACACACATATACTAAGCCTGGGTTAGGGTCCAAAAAAGATCCTATGCACTGAATGGCTTATGGTGCATATTAAATAGTATCTTATTGTTTAAGGTTAAAACCATGAATATAAGGAAATCCAAAGACATTTTGGTATTTTTATTTGTATGCCTTTCTAACACTAAGTTCTATAAAAAATATTTTTAGGGCGGGGTCCTGGCTCATGGTGCCCTTCAGCATGTACTTTTACTTTCCTATGAGGTTTTGTTTATATGGATGTTAACATGTAGATAAAGGGCTGGAAAGCGGCACATCGAATCATTTACGGGGGGCAGGAGGGGGGCTCAGCGCCCGTAGCTCAGTGGTTCAGGTTCCAGCCACACACACTGGGGCTGCTAAACAAACAAAAATAGCCGAGCACTGTGGCAGGCGCCTGTAGCACCAGCTACTTGAGAGGCTGAAGCAAGAGAATTGCTTAAGCCCAAGAGTCTGAGGTTGCTGTGAGCTGTGATGCCATAGCACCCTACAGAGGATGACAAAGTGAGACTCTGTCTCAAAAAAAAATTATTTATAGTTCTTAGATCTGCAGAGAAGAGTAGGGTACAGAATGGAGAGCAAGTGAATGAAGAGGTACTTTTACATTTTACTCAGTTTTTAAAATCATCTATAACCAAAATGAAGTCATTTATTATATGCACAATCATTCAAAAAAGAAAAAATAGGCTGGAAAATACATGTCTTACCCTTTCTTTTGATATCAAAGTTTAATGATAAAGAGCTCGTATTTGATGAATATTAATTTGGTAATCTAGAGGACAGGTCCAATCACCCTTCATGTGGAGGAGACTGGTTTTCCTTTCTCTTCCACCCAGGGACATGTTAGACTGCATCTCAGTATCCATTATTTTTGAGTATCATTGCCAGTCAGTGCCATTGACATTCACTGAGCCCTTACCATCTCCCAAGTTACATGTTTTTATTTGTTGAACTCTCACAGAAATCCCATGAGGTAGGTACTACCATTATTGTCATTTTATACTTGAAGAAAGAGACGCTGGAGAAGTTTAACTGTCTTGCACTAGCTGGGTGACGCGGCTAGCGAGAGACTGAACTGAGATCCCTAGCCTGACTTCAGCTTCTACGTAAGAATGAGGAAGGAGTGGAACTCCTCTGTGGTTTAAGAATTTTACTTTATTTCATAGTTGGCACATGCACTTTTGTCTAACTGGGAGGTGACTAAAGGCATGAGAGTCTAGTTGATGTGTTGGTTGAAAATCACTATTATTATTCAGATGATTATCATAGTATTTAGTCATTATGCAGTGCTTTCTACTTCAAAGAACTGTGCTTTATAATCATTTATTAGCTATGTCTCGCAACACCTCTCTGATATAAAGATGTATTTATGATGCATATTTTGCTGAAAAAGAAGCTGAGGCAGAGTAAGTTGGGTCATATTTGGATAAAAAACTGATGGTGGAATGCAACCTCTTAAAATTCCTGACACACACTAAATAGCTCAATCTGGGCACCAATAATGTTTAATTTAAGCCTTTTAAAGGAAGGTGTCCAATAGTTTTTCTTATATTTAATTAAAAATTGAATGTAAAATAGGCCCCAAATTGTTAATCATTCCCTTTTAGGTGCCCTGTTTTTGAACTTTCACTGATTTGTGTTAATGTGAATTATTTTTGCTCAAATTCAAACCTTGCTATTTCCCTACACAAGCCCAAATTGACTGTAGATATCGGTTTACAATGTCAATATCATATTGCTGCAACCTGCTTCTATTGTCTGAGAAAGATGCCTTCTGTTCACCACTTGCATAGGGTTTTTCATGATAACTTTCAACAAAAACAAACTTTGTATGAGAAGTAAATGGGAATTAAAAGTTTCAGACTCCTGGCAGTTTGTCTACTTTGAAAATGAAGATTATAAACATGTTGATATGTCTTGGGGTGTGAGGGGGAGGGAGATGAGAAGGATCCATAGGTTCATTATGGTGCCCTGCAAAAGGTCTGGAGGAGACATGTGCATTGTTCCATAAATCTGGCCGTCTCAGTTGGAGGCAGTCAGGGACGTGGTATGTGGGAAAGGATCAACAAATTCTAGTTGAGTGGTTGAGAGTCTGTGCAGGACGACTGCCTGCCTGTACTCTAATGCAGGCCCCATCACATACTGGCTACCTGAACTAGCTTTTAGCTTTGCCTTTGTTTCTCTATTGGGATAAAAAAGGGAGCATCATGCCACATAGGATTGGTAATGATGAAATTTTTTGTGGGCAGTGCCTGTGGCTCCAAGGAGTAGGGCACTGGCCCCATATCCTAGAGGTGGTGGGTTCAAACCCAACACTGGCCAAAATAAAAAAAAAATTACAAAAAAATGAAATTTTTTGCTACTATTTGATCATACCTTACAGGGTTGGTCATCATCATCACATTTATTGAAATATTTGCTATTAGTTGTCTTTTCTATTTCTGAGGCAGTTGGCAAATTTCATTAGCTACAACTCTATACAATTGTTGGTCATAACGATGTTTGCAATTTCATGTCTGTGCTTGTCTTGCTCGTTCAGAAATGGTGCAACATGGTACCACAATCTGCTACCTCAGAAAAATAATTTACAATTAACCTGAAAATACATTGGGATAAATAGTTATCAGTACCTGTAAAATCTTTTTTATTTTTAAGACTGAGTCTCACTATGTCACCCTGGGTAGAATGCCATGGCATCACAGCTCACAGCAAACTCAAACTCTTGGGCTTAAATGATTCCCTTGCCTCAGCCTCCCAAGCAGCTGAGACTACAGGTGCCCACCACAATGCCCAGCTGTTTTTTTGTTTGTTGTCATTGTTTAGCTGACGCTGGCCAGGTTTGAACCCACCAGTCCTGGTGCCTGTTGCCAGCGTCCTACCCACTGAGATATGGGCACCAAGCCGAAACCTGTAAAATGTATACGACAAAATTCTGTACTCTCTGAAATGTCCATATGATCCCACAGACCAGCAGCCCCAAACTCAGCGTCTCCCAGGACGGTGTTAAGTGAGGGTGAAGACAACTCGTGTGCCACCTGAAGGCAGCAGCCACATCTCAGCTCAGGAACTGAGGTCTTGTGGAAGCATGCAGGTGTCTGCCAGAGCATGTACATTTCAAAAGGTGTCAGAAATTGGGATTTTTTTCCTATATGACATATCTCAATTTAAGGATTTTAACTCTATTTCTTGGGACAAAACTCTCTGGGTCAAACAACATATTTGAGGGCTATTTGGGAAATCTTTGCCATATATATTTATGCTAGTTCGCATATACTAGTCCGTGGTGTTCTTATTCCAAACAAATGTGTCTCAAAGCATAAATAGAAAGTGAGGAAGACAAAGTATAACAAAGTTTTCAGAAACATTCAAGTCTAGTGGGCAGATTGGTAGCAAGAGTGAAAATGCCATAGCAAAGTGTGGAACCTGGAACTTCAGGAGGTGGCAGGTGGGTGTTGGTGGTTTAGGATCAGGTCTGAGTTAAAACAAACAAAAAACAAAGAATCCCATTATTTGAAAGGTTGGCCAGGGGTGGACACCTGAGTAGGTAGCTCTTTTGTTTAACAAAACAACTTAATGGATTTTTGGTGTGGGAGCTCTGCCCAGCCACCTCGCACAGTTCCAGGGGCATCCTTTATATCTGACACCTCCTAACCCCATTCACGTTGTTGTATTCCTTGTGAATGGCACCCCCTGGGATTGTGCAACCTGGTGATTGTGTCAGTAAAGGTGGCCTGCAGTCTGGCTTGACTAGAGGATTGAGAGTTAAATCCTTCTACATAATAAAGTCACAGGAATTTCAAGTCTTCTCTAATGAATGGAGACAGATGGATAGAGGGGTGCCTGGAAAGAACAGAAGAGAAGGGATTGGCTAAAAGATCTCTCTTGGATGAGGATGGGCTGGCAATTTGGCAACAACCTGGAGCTTATGAACCTGGTGAGAGATTCCCTATAATTTTGAAAAAAGATGCATAAAATCACCCGTTATCTTCTTTTATCTCCAGGAGACACTGGCAAATGAAGCCACACAACCTTTTCTTTGGTACTCTTCCAGACGGATCAGGAGATAACTAGGAAAGCCATCCATGCTGGGCTCACATAGCAACACCTGCCCAAACATACAATTTATCATCGTAACTTGCTTTTTTACTGTTTTTCTTCAAAAAGCTCAAAGTGCTGACACTTTCATTTCCTCATTTGTTCTGACATTCCAGTGTGGGAGGGGCAGATTTATGATGACATTATTTATAGATGGAGAAATTTAAATAGAGATTAAATCACTTAATGTTGCATAGCTGGTGGTGGAACCCACACTGGAATTTAGTTCTCCAGGCTCCAGCCACACAGTGGAAAGAACGTGAGTTTTGGAATTAAGAGGGATCTTTGTTTGAACAATCCTGATTCTGCCCCTTAACAAGAACGTTGCCCTTAATTATTTCACCCAAGTCTCAAGTTATGCTCATCTATAAAATTACGACCACAAAACCTCACAGCAGTGTAGTAAAGATTAATACAGAAAATGCATGTAAAGTCTTGGCACAGAGGAATTCTCAAATCAGATTAGTTTCACTCCTACCCCAGTGTTATCTGGTTAAATTTTAGTACAA
>CAUYQV010145967.1:0-12797 GCA_963574575.1 Galagoides demidoff | reverse complement strand
GCCAGAGCAGTCAGGCAAAAGAAAGAAATAAAAGGTGGATGCCGAAATTAGAAAAGTCCATTTGTCTCTATTTGCTGACAATATGATCTTATACCTAGAAGACCCTAAAGACCCCTCCAAAAGACTCCAAGAATTGACTCAATAAAGTCAACGTACACAATCAGTAGCATTTCTGCAGGCTAATAATAACCAAGCTGAGAATCAAATCAAGAACTCAATCCAATTTACGAAAGCTTTAAAAAAAATAAAATCTTGGAATATAGGGGTACAAGTGAAACTCTCTAAGAGTAGAATCAGAACGTTTTAAAACTATAACTGAGAAAATGACATGAAGGCTGTGTTGATCAGTTTGATGGAAGTATTTCGGATTGCATGCAAAAACCCCACATTGTACCCCAGAAGTGCATTAATGTACATAGTTACCATTCAATAAAATTAAAAAAAAAAAGAAAAATAAATAAATAAATAAAGTAAGTGGATGTAAAGACAATATCGAGCCCTCAAATCTCTAATAAGAATGAATTTGTTGCTCACCTGTGAGAGCTTTAACTATCCTCCAATAAATTCTAGTTATATGCTTGGATGCCTGTGTGTATAAATTTTTTTGTGTGTGTATGTGACAGAGTCTCACTCTATGCCCTGGATTGGATGCCATTTGAATAAATGTGTGTGTGTGTGTGTGTTACAGAGTCTCACTCTGAGCCCTGGGTTGGATGCCTCTTGAATAAATTTCAGTTATATTTTTTAGATGTTCATTGGGTTCCTCTCTATATCATTATGTACATCTCTAAATTTATGGTGGTCCCTTAAACTTCTTTCCTTGCAGGAAGAAATAGAATCAGTCATCAAGCACATGACCTGTTGGCCTGCAGAGTAACCCCAACCCTGCACCCGCCGGCTTACCTCCAAGGAGCCGTGATTTGGAAACCTGATAGCTGCCTTTGACCTCGTGCCAGGCCAAATAACTAAGAATGAGGATTTGCTTTTCACAATTTAATTACACAGAGTTAAGTTATTAGCTTTCTCCAGCTATCGACTTAAGATTAATTTAGTGTGACTCCTAAGGCTAGAATAACATAGTGTGGTACACCAAATAAAAGCTAACACATAGTGGGAAAGGTACATTTTTCTTTTTATAAAAGGAGCAACGGGGATACTCTCTTACGGCAGAGCAAACACACTTGTTCCTTTACTTGCCAGATGGGGATCTGAGGTCTCTGAGGTAGGGACTGAGCCACGGGGTGCCTCCTCACATTAATGAGGTTTGCCCTAGAATTCTAGGAGACAGATGGATCCGCAGGTTGGAACCCCTCAGCAATCTTCCTGGGAGTTGGCACAATTTCATTGGGCCAGTTCCCGCCTCTGGTCGCTGCCCCTGTCTCTGCCCTTTCTCCCTCTGTTACCTCCTCGCTGCCTGTTTTTATAGCTTTTGTCATGTTCTATGTCGCAATAGTAGGCTGCCCTGGAGACTTCCCTCTGAATTTCACTAAGTGCCTGCTTTCCTAGCCTCCCATGATTCTCCCTGCTTCCTTTTCCTTCAGTATTTTAGTCTGTAACAGGTCCATCTTGATCCCTTTTGACCCCATTAAATTCCTGTCTATCCACAAATGTCTCAGAAAGGGGCCAGCATATATAAATTAGTGAAAGGAAAGAAAGACACTATTAAAAGGTCTCATTTCTGTCCCTAATACTCAATGTGAAGAAATTGCTGGTAGATTAAAATAAAAATGGAAGAAAGTCCTTTGACCATTAGAGGAAGCGTGGGGGTCCCCCTACCTGCTGCTGGCCTTTGGAACTCTGCAGATCTCAGCTAATGTTGATGATCTCAGCTCCCACTGTGAGACATGAGTGGATCTCCACCTATCATCACAGGTTCGCCACAGAGATGATAATTCCCAGGCATGAGGCATCATGCCAGGAACAGGTGGTACACTGGCTTGGGGAAACCTGGTTAACTAATCTTTTATATGGGAATACACAGGATTCAAGGGACAATCCCTCTAGAGGATTTGAATGTTATTGCCCTCTTACGGACTAATTCATCTCCCACCAAACTTCACTCAGAGTAGGCGGAGTGCTCTTGCAAAAATAAAGTGACTACCTTTTAAGAATACAGAGAATAATGTAGCATATCCTTACAATGAAATATTATTCAGCCTTAAAAAAGGAAATCCTCTTACATGCACAAAACTTGAGGATATTATGCTAAGTGAAATAAGCTAATCACAAAAAGAAAATAGTGTACGATTCAACTTATACAAGGTATCTAAAGTAGTCAAAGTCATCAAAGTAGAAATAGCATAGGGGTTGCCAGAACAGTGAGGAAGGGATAGAGTTTCAGTTTTACAGTATGACAAAATTCTGGAGCCTCCAGGCCTTTCAACATGCTCCCCCATTGTTCCCCTTGCCCATTTTTCTGGCTAGCTTCTAGTCTTTGTCGTCTTGGCTGGAACATCCGTTCCGTCCTCACAGAAGCCTCCTCTGCCCTCTTGGATGAAATCCGTCCTTTTCTCCCTCCCTATAAAACACTCAGCACAGGTGGGTTACTGCTGCAATTGCTGCTCCCTCCTGCTGGCAACAAGGACGTGCCTAACTTCTTGCCATTTTATATTTAATCCTCAGTGCCATATTGAGAATTTTATGAACAGAAAAGCAGGCAATAACAGCACAGAGCAGAACTCTAACCACCTTCTCCATAAAGGCAGAGGCCTCTGCTATGAATGGCCTGCCGGGTATTGTGAGTAATTTACCAAGGCAAATATACTGGCCCTCTTGCTATTCCTCTAATACAGTAGGCATGTTGCCACCATGCGCTCCGCTGTCCCTGCTTCTTCCCCCTAAATTGTTTATCTTCCTCCTAGCTACAAGTCTAAGTCACTCACTTACTTCAAGTTTATCTCAAGTATCACTTTTATGTGGCCTTCTATGCTATTTATTTAATACAGAAGTTTGCTCTGTAATTGGCCCTCTGAATATTCCCTTACCACTTCTTTTACCTTTTTCATCTTATCTTCTAACATACGTCATAGTAATAATTGTTATTAGGTTTATTGTATGACATCAACTGTATCCCTATTCCCATTAGAATAAATATACATTCCATGAGGCAGAGACTTTATATTATCATAAAAAGCATACATCATAAAATTTTCCATCTAAATCTTAGGTATGCAGTTCAGTGGAGTTACATATATGTATGTCGTGAAACAGATCTCTGGACTTTTTTTGTCTTGTAGAACTGAAACTTTATACCCTGTAAAAAAAAAACAATCCCTCAGTCTCTCTGCTATTCCCCCAATTCTGCTTTCTATTTCTACAAATTTGCCGACTTTAGATATCTCATATATGTGGAATCATGCAGTATTTGTTCTCTTATAGTTGATTTATTTCGCTTAACATAGTGTCCTCCGAGTTCATTGATGTTGTGACAAGAGGTAGGATCTCCTTCCTTCTTATGGCTGCACATTAATGCATTGTGTATGTACACCACATTTTGCTCATCCATTCATCTGTCAATAGATGCCCAGGTTGATTTCATATCTTGACTGCTGTGAATAGGAGGCATGGGCTTTTGTTTGGTTGGTTTGTGGATGTGTTCCAAGCACTTAGAACAATACCTGTCATATAGTAGATTCTCAATAAATGTTTATTGGATAAATAAAATATAGGGACCAAAGTCAGGGCTATTTGACAAAACTAGCACTTTCTGTGTTTTTCTACACAGACACTCGCATCTACTACTACCTTGTATTTAACGCGAGTCTACAGCCCGCTCCTTAATAGATAACTGGGATCCTTGAGTAAATGGAATAGTTAAGGAGCCATGATACCTAATTATCCAGATATTTCTTTCCCATAGAGCTTCCCTAACATCTGGGTTTTTGGCTTATTTCTTATCTCAAAAAGATCACAGGTACAATGCCATGACTTTAGCTGAGTAATCATATATACTTGTAGACATATGAACAATGGGTCTTCAGAGAGAAAAAGACCTAATACAGGTGTGTTCTAAGCAGAGGAAAAGGAGTGTGGGCAGGTACAATGTGTACACAGTGATTTGGGACGCTCTTCAATTTAGGGAAGCCTTAGCTATCGGTGCTGGAGGTTATGAATTTTGTTTTTCCACCCCCCCCCCAAACCATTTTCAACTCCAGTGAGTGGCTAGATGCTAGAAGTTTGCTACAGCCCTTAGAAAGCCAAGAAAATGATTCCTTTCTACACACAGAACCTTTGAAATTTTGGGGAGGAGGTTACCCCATTTTGCCACTCTTCACTTTAAAAAGAACGTCTCTTAAATATTTTGGTGCCTCCAAAATCTTGGTCTTAGGTTTGAAAACAATTACAAAAGCTCTCATGGCTTAATTTATTTAACTTCATCATGGAATTCATGGCTATTGAATTCTGTAATCAAATTTAGGTTTTCCTGTGTAAATGATGAAGTAAGATTAGCAGAACAAAGTCTGACAGCCTCACTGAAAGGGCTTAATGGTGGGTTTCCCCAAGCCTTCATTTATAGACCCTTTACAAACTGAGGAATATACCCATGGATGTTCAGAAATCTCTAATTTGCAAATGTTCCCATGGCATGTAAATTCCCTTTAGGAAGCAGTATTACTTTTAAAATGAACTGTTTCTTTGCATTCTTGACTCTATATATCAGGAAAAAAAATGTCTCTGAATCATAGTTCCCTGGAGAATCATGTTTCTTAGGCTCAGTCTCTAGAGAGACATTCCATGGGAGTTACTGCACATTTTCAACTGAAGAACCATTTACCAGTCAAGTGCCTCCCTGCTTCACACCACCTTTAAAGTGCACAAAAGTGGATGTTTCCACAAAATTAAAGTTAATATATCATGGAACATTAGGATTCCTTAGACTCCATCAGACTCTTGATTGTTAAATCTATAAAGGTCAAGCATCTATGGCACAGCATGGTGCAATAAATCTAGTATTTAAGCACAAAAGCTTTGCAGTTATTTTAATGTAGATTTAAATCTTAGCCTCTTGACTTTCATAAAATATCAGGCAAATTATTTACCAGTTTATCACTTGTAAAATACCAATATAATCAATGCCTTTTGTATTGAAATACCAATATAATCAATGGCGTGAACACTGAACACAAGGTCAGGTTCTTTGTAAGCACCACAATGGCAGCATAGCTTCACACCTGTCACACAGTCCAGTCTACACTGAGCAGCCAGAGTGACGTTTTGAAACTTAAATCAATTTCTATCACTTGATCGTATAAAATCCCTCCAACAACTTTCCACTGTAGTTAGGAGAAATTTCAAAGAAGAGGTGAATCATTGACCCCTTCTCAGGGCTTCCAGCCACACTGACGTTCCTTCTGTTTATCCACTGCACAAACCTCATGTGCATGCCTTTGCCCTTAGACCTGCTTCCATCATTCTAGAAGTTACCCTCACTGCATCTTTGTTCAGCTTATGTATTACCCCTTTAAAGAGATTTTTTCTAATTTTAGTCTTTCCCCTTATTCTGCATATCATTACTGGATTTTATTAACTCTATAACTCTCTTCATGATCAGTAAATATCTTGCTTATTTTTTTTTTTTAGTCTATCATCTATCTTTCCCAACTGGCATGTAAATAAACTCTTTCTCTTTTCTGCATGGTTCAAAGAATCCTCCCACTTGTGCTTCACACCTAACAGACATGCAATAAATGTTGATTGACTGAATGGATGGATGGATGTAGGATTGGATAGATGGCTGGTGGGCTGGACAAGAACTACACCACTGGTGTTGCACTGTATGTGGTGATGTACATGTTAGGAAAATGGTGTACTAGTCTACATAACAAGGAAAATATCACCATAAATGTTTGATGGAATGTCCTGAGGCCACTCAGAAAACATGGGACATGAGCTGATCGTTAAATAATAAGTGGAATTGAGATAGAAGGAGAAACTTTTAGAAAGTTGTATAACCTCCAAAGCTCTGAGCTTTTCTTTTTGTCTCTTAGGGGTGGAGACAAACCTGCCCCTCATTTATAGGGACATTCTGGAGTCAGAGATAATGCAGAAAATCTGCCGAGTGCTAATTAGCTCTATCTGTCAGGGCACAGGAAGCCAGCAGGTCTGAGTGGCTGATTGCAAGGTCTGTAGCCGAAAATACTTCTTGCCAACTGCCTGGAGGGTCTGATAAGGGAAATGACTACATTATGTGAATTAACATATTCTAAGCAGGTCAAAAGTCCCGGATTGTGAAAAATGGTGGTAAAGATGGAAAAAAAGGTAAAACCACCCCCGTTTTAGTTATCATGCCTAAGTAATGAAGCTGTGAATTCCTTGACAAGAACCGTTGCCTTGGAGTCAGTAGTGGGTGGCAGCTGAGTATAGTTTTTAGGGATAACTACCGGCAAAATTAGGAAAGAAGTATGCTTGTATTCATCATGTTCAATTCTTAGTTCCCTTTCATCTTGCTTTTTCCCATTTGAGTGATCAATTTCACACTGTTTATCTTAACTTTTTCCATTAGCAGAAAAATAGTTCCAATTCTGCTACTACTTCTGAATATGCCTTCTCCAGATAATTTCTCAAGAACCATGTTTTCTTAGACACCAACATTTAAGACAAAGAGTACTGGATTAGATATCAAAAAAGACCAGGATTCTGGTTCTGGTTCCTGTTCTGTAGATGTATTAGTTATGACTTCTTTGGTTGGAAGTTATAGAAACCTAGATCAAGTTAGCTTAAGAAATAGGGGACTGGGGAGAAAATCACGGGCTTGCATAATTGAAGTACAGGTAGGTGGAAGTTTTGGGTGTTGCTGGATCCTCAGTCTTAGGTCTTAATCACAGCAACTTCTCTGTCTCTTCTCTATCTCTCAACCATTCCCCCTCCCTTTTTTTAGATAGAGTCTCACTCTGTTGCCCTGGGTAGAGTGCCATGGCATCATCGTAGTCCAGAGCAAACTCAAACTCTCAGGCTTGAGCAATCCTCTTGCCTCAGCCCCCAAGTAGCTGGCACTACAAGTGCCTGCCACACCCAGCTAGTTTTGCTATTTTTAGTGGAGATGGGGGTCTCACTCTTGCTCAGGATGATCTGGAACTCCTGAGCTCAGGCAATTCACCAGCCTTGGACTCCCAGAGTGCTAGGATTACAGGTATAAGCCACCACTCCTAGCCCTCAACCCTCCTTCCTTTGACCTAACCCTTTTTATGTAGATATTATTATCATACTGACTCCATGTGGTAGCAAATGTGGTCATTAGTAAGCTCAAGGGTTTTGCCTTATAGCATGCTACTCAAAGGGTGAAGGATTTCTCCATCTCTATCTCTGGTCCATGTATCAAAACTAAGTAACTAAGGGAATGTGATCACCTGAGAAGTCAGGCTGGTGACACACTCACCACTGATTGCTGGAAGGGTGAGGTGTGGAACAGCAGCTCATGAGCATAATGACTGGCATCTCCACCATGACACAGAAAAGCGAGAGAAAGAGATTCACAGAAGGAAACCCTGTTCCTACTATTTCCCCCTCTTTAAAATAAACGAATGCAGTAAGATTATGGAGGTGGATGTGCTTTGAAAACCACACTAAACCCCCACACAAATGAAAGCTGGTATTGTTAGAGAAAACTTTTCTGTTTTGTGAACCTGTACTATGCAACCTATCCATTGGCTTGTCAGGCCGTTGGGAAGATTAAACAGAACAATGTGCGTGAGAGCTTTTCTCGGAGTAATTGGCATAAAGTCAGTGCCCAATGTTAGTATCACTTCTTTATGCCACATAATGTGAAATTTGCTGAAAGTTTTACTCAAAGAGAAGAATCCAATGGTTGGAATTAGTCATTGTTTCTGCCAAGTGGCAAAGACATTTGTGGATGAGTGGGTAAAATTGCCAATATTATTTAACTTTTTTTTTCTTTTTCTCTGTTTCTTCTTCTGTCTCTCTCTCAACCCCCATACATGGTTTTGGTGGGAGGCCAACTGTGCAGTGTTGAATTCATACATAACAAATTAAGTAAGCATATGTGTATATATTATTCTACTGGGAGTTTTTTTTTTAATCACGTATCAAGTGTCTGTCACACATTAATGTTCATTGTATAGGTGATGCTGACGACTTTGACATTAACAATAATGATGAGGTTAGTAAGTGTCAGCTCTATGACACAGGAGGCTGTGAGTAGAGCCTTTCTTGATGAGAGCTGTAACCCCACAGTCAGGGGCGTCTTGCTTGAGACAGTGCATCCTCACTGTCAGAGGGGAAAGGTGGCCAAGATCACTGGGGCATCTGCTATGGGTGTCTCACTTACATGTTACATAGTCAGTGAAAAGGAGTTTCCTGTCAGCGGTTTCCAGAGATAGACCCAGAGGATGTGCAGCCTCTTGGATAGCAGTGTGAAGCCTGTCTATAGAGGCAGTGAAACGTGATAGAAAGAGCATTAGACTGACAACTAGAACCAGGTGGTCTCACCTTGGCTCTCTTGACAACTTGCTCCTTGACCTTGGATAATGCCCTTTTCTATTCTGGACACAGCAACTTGCTGATGTTGGAGGTGACGTTAGTCAGTTTTGTGTTCCCCGGTGCATCTGGGAACTAGCCCTAAAACTAGATGAGGGACCACTTATGAGTTTGTTTCTTCTCATCCGTCTCCCCCAACCTTTATGCTGTGCTATTTGCCACTTTAGTTTCAGAACAGAAAATTCACTCTTAGTTTATGGACCCCTCCTCTTCATCACACGCACACACACACTTTCAGGGGTCACCTATCACTTCAATTGAGATGTCAAAGTGAGTGGGAAGAATTTTGGACATGACTATACACAATGCTGTGTTGACTTCATAAAAGCTAATCATTTTATATCTAGAGAACAGAGACAAAAAAGTCCCAAAATTTATCCCTTTGATGCCCATGAAAACATAAACTTCTCTTTCCAATTCTTTTATTTCCAGCAAAATCCCCTTTCCATCCTCCTAGATCTATATAGTGACTTAAGTTTAATTTTCAAGTATAGAAAAGGCTGACTTGCTGGAACATCACTAACTTTCATTCCCAAAGGTCCATTCTGCCTTTCTGTCCACATCCATGAAATAACATTGCTCTCTTTCCTCACTAGGCTGTAAAATCTGTGAAAGCAAATGTCCTAACTCTTTCATTTCTTATTGAAGTTCCAGCTTCCAGCATACCGTCTGGCACATAGAAAGTCAAACTGTCCTCAGCAACTAAATAAATAAATGTATAAGTGAATGAATAAGTGATTTAATGGCTCTAAATAATGTTTTGGTGATAGTATTTATAAAAGAAGCATTTCTTGAATTCATCATTGATATTTGGTCTGGGCTGCCATTCATCTTTTTGCAATGCCATGTGCTACAAAATTTTACATTGGTTGCTACCTTATTTTCTTGTGCATACTTTGGGAGAAAATGCTGAACTGATTTGCTCAAAATTCAACTTTGGGGGGCATAGCTATATTGTTAGATCTTAGCAAGCATGTATGTGGATAAATAATTCCTCATATCCAACAAAAATTTAAGTTTAAAGGAGAGGTTGGGTTCTTTGAAGAAGATGGTTAAAGAGAGATGAGGCCGATCAAAGATAGACACAATAAATAGGTTCAACATGCTAGCGAGTGAGAGGCAGCTAAAAATCACAAATTAATGGTAAGCTTAAAACCAAAAATTATATAACAGCAAACATTTGTTCCTAAACAGTCTAAGAGTTTCATGGTTCCCATTTTGCAGATAAGAAATCTAAAGATCAGGGAGGTTATATGCCTTGACTATGATCATACACATAATCTGGGGTTCTTATTCCAAACAAAGAAAGTCAGTTAGGCAGCCCTGAAGTGAATGGTAAATAGTCACAGACCATAAAACATGTGAATGAATGAACAGCCACAGTCCTCTGAGAATTTTCAGAGATCTCACATATCTTTGATTCTACCTCTATTCTCAATCTAGGTGCTCTTATCTCTGGACTCCAGCCTAAGAAAGCTCAGCTCCTGCTAATAGTCTTTTGAAATAGCATCTTTCACACTTCCTTACCTCTAAATCATCAGGTACCTAAAGACTACTGAGTGCCTTCAAATGAATGGGCATAGTTGTTTTTCCTCTCCAAACCTTTTTTAAGGAATTCTTATAAAAACAGGCCTAGACCAGGTTAGTGTTTCTTAAGCTATAGTAGGGTAAATTATTTTTAGGGATGTTAAAAAGTGAATATCCCTCCCAACAATTCTGATAAAGTATATCTATGATGAGTACTTGGAGTATGTGTTTTTGATGGGAAACCTGGTAGATTCTGAGCCAAGTGATCCACATACCATCCTTAGGAAAAGATAGTGGTCAAGAAGCAAATGAAGAGGAGGCTCCCAGACAAGATATAGAGCAGCAAACGAGTAGCTCCTGACTGAGCTACACTCAGGTTAGAGGCTCCCCAAATAGTTATTAGATCAGCGGGTAGCTGGGGAGGAGAGATAGAAGGATTGATGGGAGAATAGATGGATGAATGCATAGATAGAATGGAAGGATGAATAAGCTGGACTCATGGATGTAAGGCGCTTGTGTTTTTTTCCTATGTAGCCATTCCAAATGGTGGTTTTGCCAATATTGCCAAACAGGTCCCTTCAGATGAGCTTCATTCATCTCAGATGAATCTCAAATGAGATTCTTTACCCAGATACCATTGGAATACACAAAAGGTGATATTTGTTCTTCCAGATGGATTTGTATTATTATTGTTGCACATTGGGTAAAAATAATATCACTTTTTTATTTTTGAGGGGTGATGTGTTAATATAAGATCGAGGAGCTATTTTGTTTGACCTGAGTATTTAGTGTCCTGGCTTTTAGACAACATATTTTGTTTCCTTTATTTGCAAACCACTATAGTACTACAGCTCTACCCTTTTCAGATGGAATTACCTAAAAAATAATTTGCTGTGTAAGGTTGCTAATTATGAAACCAAAGAGTACATATTAAACTATTTACCCTATAATTTGTGACAAGAGACTTGAAGTGAAATAAAACATGGAATATAATTACTGTGGCTGAGAATGTGAAGATATAAAGCAACTCATTCTTTTTAGGACTGGGAGTTAAAAATATAGTAACTTTAGAAAGGAAACTGTCACAGAGCAAAGCTCTTTCAACCTTGTCTTCTGAGTAGGGAGCAAGTTCTTCTTAGGAATACAGGATATTTGTCCAGCACCCTAAAAGACCTGTCTCTTCTCATTCTCCACTATCTTGGACTTCCAAATTCTAACATGTCTCTTTCACTACTTTACTCTGTTCAAGAAAAAGCAGCACATTGTAGGATTTGACTGCCTGGGCTCTGCAGAAAGAATGCCTAAGTTTATATCCTGGCTCTGCCACTTGCTAGTATTAAACCTGTCAGGGCTTCCATTTTCTCATGAGTAAAACAAATGTAATGACAGTAATAAACACCCAAGATTGTTATGAGAATGTGAGAAGCTAATCTTTGAGAATTTAAGAGTAAATTTTCAGTAAACATTTTTGCATTTTTATCATGAAAGAAATTTAATAATATACAGCAGACATCCTCAAACTATGGTCCGCAGGCCACCTGCAACCCGCCTGGGACATTTATCCGGCCCGCCGGAGGTTTTTGCCGCCACTGCTTGTCCTGCATAGCAGCCAACTCGTCCTGGGGCCCACAGTCTGGCCCTCCAACGGTCTGAGGGACAGTAAACTGGCCCCCTGTTTAAAAAGTTTGAGGACCCCTGATATACAGAAACCACGTAAAAAGAAAAGCACACTCAGAGTTCTAATACTCTAATCCTTGCCCAGAGTTTTTTATTTAAATAAACTTGGTTTTGAAAGTGGAATTTTGTTTTGGAGATTTTTTCCTTACTTTTGATAAACCACAAAACTAACCATAAGCCTTTTATTCCCTTCTTTTACAATAAGATTTCCTACACATCTAATTTTAAAGGCCACAAATTCATTTCCCAATTTGAAAAGATTTCTGCTGCTAATTGTGTTTGCTAAGATTCAAGTACATCACCTAAAAGGAGTATCTTCTTAAGCCATTATCTAGTCCAGGAGTCTGGCTTCATTTATCAAGTTATTTCCATATTATTTCAAGTTTTCACACACTGTATTGGATATTTGGTGTGAATTTCATTTTTTTTTTTTTGCAGTTTATGGCCGGGGTTGGACCTGCCACCTCTGGCATATGGGACTGGCGCCCTACTTTTTTGAGCCACAGGGGCCGCCCATGAATTTATTGTATCACAGTCATAGTTAGCCCAACTGGGGCTCGAATCTAAAATCTGAACTTGTGATCTTGGACAAATGACTAAACAACTCAGATGGCTCATCTGGAAGGATGTGGTATATAACCCTTCACAGTGGTATGAAAATTATAGGAGGATAAGAAATGATCCTCCCTCTGCCCCCATTTGGATGCCTTTGATTTCCTTCTCTTGCCTGATAGTATTGACTAGAACTTCCAGCACTGTGCTGAATAGTAGTGGCTATAGAGGACACCCTTGTCTTGATCAAGTCCTGAGTGGAAAAGGTTTCAGTTTTGCTCCACTCAATATAATATTAGCTGTGGGTTTGTCATAGATGGCTTCAACTGATTTAAGGAATGGGCCGCTAATGCCTATATTCTTTAGCATTCTAATTAGGAAAGGATGTTGAATTTTATCGAATGCTTTTTCTATATCTATTGAGATGATCATGTGGTTTTTGTTTTTGCTTCTGTTGATACGGTGAATTATGTTTATGAATTTGTGTATGTTAAACCAGCCTTGTATCCCTGAGATGAATCCTGCTTGATCATGATGTATGACTTTTT
>CAUYQV010145965.1:0-17939 GCA_963574575.1 Galagoides demidoff | reverse complement strand
TTATGTTAACTATCCGGAGTAAATAAAGAAGCTTATAAAAAGAAGGAAAAGTGTTTTTACAAAACTGATTTCCTTTCCTTTCTTGGATCTCAAATAATCGGTTGGTCGATTTTTTTCTTATGCTTTCATGGCTGGAGAAGTCGTGCTAAAATGGGCACAATTTACCAATGCTGGCCTGGTACCCAATATTCCATTTTGGAACCAACCTGACATAAATTCCATGCCATAATCTGATTTCAAAGCAGCAGAAAGTAGGAGTGTGTTCAGATTTTTAAATTCATGGTATTGTACCACTCAAAGACTAATTAACATACATTTTCTACAATTGTGTTTACTCCTACTATTTTTAGAAAGGTAGGTGAAGATATATGTGTCAAGAATGTACTTAAAAATCTGTATTTTTAATAATTTTTCTTTAAAACATTAAAGTACTACAATCAACTTAATTGCCATTTTATTTTATTTTATTTTTTGCCTGTGGCAGCTGTCTGTAATCTAGAATAACAAGTGGAGTGATGTTTCCTTTTTTTCTCCCCAAATATCCTAAATCTCTTACCTTATTTGTCCAGAGGCTTTGATTTTATGTTGATATTAGAGCCTAAATGCTACTGTATTTTACTGATATAAGCTATTTGTATTCTTGCCATTTTAATAAAAAAAGTCCTGTCATTAATAGTATGCATATGATGTAGACAGTTTCTCATTTTATATAGTCACTATTTAGTATGACTAAAGTGATGTAGGACAGTAACCTGATTCAGGTTTTGTTTAATCATTAGCATTCTGATATTTTACTGTTAATTGACGCTATATATTCACTTTAGTTTGATTTTTTAAAACCTTCAGCTTTACTCATCTAGTTTAAGACAGTTATTACAGAATGGTAAAAAAATTAATAATGTAGAACAAGATGCCCTGTTATAAATATTTTAAAGAATAATATGCAAACATTTATCCTTGCTAATATTAAATAATATATCGATACATTTAGAATATTAACCTTTGTTAGGTGATGAAATAACCTTAGTACCAGGTCATCACAACATTAATTTAAGTCTATCCACCTAAAAGAGCAGACAAAGAACTGAGTTTTATTTGTCATATGTACTTAACACTTGTGGAAGGCAATATGTAGGGTGACAGGCATGACAGAAGCAGGAATGAAATATGTAAGAAAGTATTTCCATACTTAATTAAAAGTATGCTATACTTGTACCATTAATTAATATTTTAAAGGAAAATTACATGATAAGTATAAAGGGGCCAACATTATCCAAAGATAGGAGAAACCTCCACTGTATTATGTGACAAAATTTCAAAGAAAAGATTTTTTTTGTTATGGAAATATTCAAGAACATTTGTTTTATTAAATGAGATTATAACCACTTAATATAAATATTTAACAGACTGTTGTTATGGTAAAGACTGCCTAATACAAACACAATTTAAAACTATATCAAACATATGTACCAAACTTTCCCATATTCTGGTTTCTCTTCAGATCATACAAATCTTTCACCTTTTACCAAATATATTCTTTCTTGATGACAAATCTCCAGAAAAAGAGCTCTCAACTTTCAAATGTCATGTTCAGTACAAAACATTCATTCCTGCTGAAGTAAGGGTGTTATGAAAGAATTGTTAACACTCTGAATAATTTAAATCCATAATTTGTTACACAAAAATTCTATTTTGAAGTCACATTTTCTTTTCTTTGGTTTATCTGAGCCATTATCCAACATTTTGTTGAAAGTAGGAGCAAGGCATTGGCACTCTGAAATTCATAAACATACAGTTTAAAAAGGGACAGGTGTTGGCTGGGCACAGTGGTGGCTGGTGCCTATAATCCTAGCACTCTGGGAGACAGGAAACAGATGGATTACTTGAGCTCAGGAGTTTGAGACCAGCCTGAGCAAGATCAAGACTGTCTCTAAAAAATAGCCAGGCATTGTGGCAGGCATCTGCAGTCCCAGCTACTTGGGAGGGTGAGGCAGGAGGATCACTTGAGCCCAAGAGTTTTAGATTGCTGTGAACTGTGACACAATAGCACTCTACCCAGGGCAATATAGTGAAACTCTGTCTCAACAACAACAAAAAAGGCTCAGCTCCTATAGTACAGTGGTTACAGCACCAGCAAGTAACCAAGGCTGGTGGGTTTGAACCCAGCCCGGGCCAACTAAATAACAATAACAACTGCAACCAAAAAATAGCCAGGTATTGTGGCAGGTGCTTGTAGTCCCAACTGCTTGGGAGACTGAGGCAAGAGAATTGCTCAAGCCCAAGAGTTTGAGGTTGCTGTGAACTGTGACCCCAGGGCACTCTACTACAGGCAACATAGTAAGACTCTGTCTCCAAAAAAAAGGGACAGGTGTTATTTTTTTTTACCTTTAGTATATTAGTATTCCCCCTTATTACAATGTAGCAACAATAGGCATAATGAATTAGAAAATTTCTAGCTGGCCCTCTGTAAGAGCATTGGCCACAGTGATTACAAGTGATTCACCCTGGAGAATTACAAGAACAAAAAATATGAGTGAAAGCCACTGGTTCCTAAATAGTTATTGCTTCAAAAATTATTTGAAATTATGCATCCAGGTACTTAAAATATGTTCTTAAATGTCATTGTCATAAGAATCAGCTATTTTTTTCTTTCCTGTCTTCCCATAAATCCTGGTTATGATCTTGTATAGTCTCTTCAGCTGCCCAAATGCTATGCTCAAAGTTCCATTCCTTGCATAATCAGTAATAGTTTACAGCTCAGTTTTCCAGCCTTATTTACTTCCAGTAAAGTAAAAGGAGAGCTGCTGATTGAGAAAATAATCTTTAAAACTCATGTATTTGTGGTATTCTCCAAACAGCTATTATAGCAAATCATAGGCCATTTAATAGCACAACTATTATTTTAAGTAAAATTACAGCTATCAGAATATAACTTCTTAGATCTTTTTGTTCTGAATTTCTCAAGTAAAGAACAACTCTGGCCTCATACAATTAGACCACCTATTTAAGCCCCTTAGCTATATCAATTCTTTGTACCTTAATATATTTCTACATAAGCAGAGTGAGTTTTACTAATCATTAAATTTTCAAATAATATCCCAATTAAATTGAAAAACATGTGATATGTTTTTCATAAGAAATATTTATATTAAATAAAGCCAAAAGCATCATTTTCTCAGGATTTTATGATCACAAAATACTCAGCCTAACATTATCAATATCCTTTGAATCAGTACCATTTAAAACATATCACTGACAAAACAATATGTGGTGTGTCACCTTGAACTCACTTCTTTCAATAAATTCTTTAATAGAAAGGGTATTCTTAGTATTTAAAGAGTAAATATATTAAATGACTGTATTATAGTTTAGAAAAGTATATTTTATAATCACAGGAATACAAAACTATAGGAAATATTTATAATCATAAAATTAGATCACTTTCCTTAGGTGTTCCTTAATGTTTGAGTTTTAACAGAACTCATAGAAATAAGGAAGATTTACAACTGCATGATAAACATGTAATCAAAGTATTTGATTATAAACAAGTAATAATTGAACACTTTCTATATGCTAAAAACTATGTAAGTTTTCCTTAAGTAATAGTTCTTATTCCAAATAATACTGTGATTCATGGTTTGAAACTGCAAGTAGAAGATGATCCCAGTATTGTCAGATGTTAAATTATTAAGGTATATGTTGAAATGTGAGGTAGATAATAAGAAATATATTATTTGTTCACTGTCCCATTACTTCAGGTTTTTGTTGTTGTTGTTTTAGTGACAATCTTACTCTGTCACTCTGGCTAGAGTGCAGTGGCATCATCATGGTTCACTGCAACTTCAAACTCCTAGACTTAAGTGATCCTCCTGCCTTGACTCTGGAGTAGCTGGGACTTCAAATATCAGCAACCATGTCTAGCATGCCCAGCTAATATTTTCTATTTTTAGTGGAGACATGGTCTCGCTCTTGCTCAGGCTGGGGCTTGAACTCCTGAGCTCAAGTGATTCTCTCACCTCAGTCTCCCAGAGTGTTAGGATACAGACATGAGCCACCATGCCCAACCTACTTCAGTAATTATTAATCCTGGCTTTGTCTTATAGTGACCTGCAAACCTTTATAAAAACTACAGTGAAATTAAATAACCCATGGCCTAAGGCAGAACATAGCTCTATGATTCAATTCCGGAGACTCTAAAAAACCTTTCTTTCAGAGTTTAGTGGATTTAAATAGATGAGAATTATACTGCTTGATCAAATTATTTTATACTTAGCCCTTTCAAATTGTATTTAAGTGTTTTTTTCCTGTAGAGTTTGCACAGTTTTATTATTCTACTTCTTTTGATTCTCTATGATCATAGGATAGCTTCTCCAATATACTCATCTATTTTTCAGGTTTTGCAGTATCTCCCTTAGTTTTTTATAGTTTTTCTAATCTATGTTGCTGAAGTGAATTATGCACTTTTGATGCTATCATGGTAACTTTGGAAACAACTTTAATGAGTGAGACTTAGTTTGCTCTTTAACAAACATGATTTTAAAACAGACAGTGCTATACTCAAGATATTGTTGAAGGGAGTTAGACAAGACATGCAGCCTACTTGAACATTCTCTTGATTGGCATACCCTTGTATAGCCTAGTGACATCTGTGAGACTGTCTGGACTTTATAATGTAACTTTGGGGTCTACTCTGTTGATCTACTGCTGCTGATCTGTTTTTGTTGTAAACAGATCAACTTATCACACCTACTCTTTACCCTCTTCTTTCTTATTTTAACCTTTGTTCTTTAATAATAAATATAGTTATTCTTAGACTAGCTCACAAAAACATTTAGTTGTCCAGACAGCCAGTGATGTAGTTATGATTCTTACCAGATTGAATTGGAGAGAATTGAACCAGAGAGGTTATAAAATTGTCCTTTATAAAAGATCACAAAGCAAAAAGTATCTGAGTCAAGGTCTTTGAAACAGGTCTGTCTGATGCCAGTGACCATGCTGTTAACCACTTTGCTCTTCTGCCACCTTGTCTATCTTTAGCTGCAGCATATCTGGATGTTACCTGCCAATCATAGTGTTTTCACTTCCTGGTAAGTTTACCAGTTAATAATATATCCTTGTTATGTCTTTGTTGTTTCTGAAGAACTTTTCCCTTTTAGGCGTTTTTTTTTTCTGCAGTTTTTGGCCAGGGCTGGGTTCGAACCTGCCACCTCCGGCACCTGGGGCCGGTGCCCCACTCCTTTGAGCCACAGGCACTGCCCCCTTTTAGGCTTCTTTGTTGCTTCTTGGATTTGCCAAGATTTTATTCAGCTAAGAATGTAAGTCTTCAGAATAACAGACACTTAGTGTTTATATAATATCTGTAGTTGGAGAAGCTGTTTTCAGTGAAAAGGTCACTTTTTTTCTCATGAACCATGACATTTCAGAAAACAGTTTTACCTATTCTTTTTACTACATTAATACACTTAAAATTTTGAATAGCAGCTAAATACACAACAACTTCCATAGTTGACCACCTCCCTTCATTGACTACCTTTTTAAGTTGAGCTGATTTTCATTGACTGGACATGGACCACATGTACGTATCAGTACAGTAGGCCTAGTTCCTTATGTTGATCACTTCTGTATGTTGACCAGTTTGTTACAGTCCCTTGGGTGGGCAGCTGACAGAGGTTCTACTGTACGTGATTGTTACTCTGAATACTTTATTTTTTTATTTTTTATTGTTAAATGAGTACTTACACACCAGGATACTCTGAGCACTTTTAATTCATGCAATTTTAGTTGTTTCTCTTTGAATGTAACTAAAAAAATAGATATAAATGTGAAAATTTTAGTTAATATAATATGTATTCATGGTTTAACTTAAGTAGTAAGTCAATGAGAGTAGTCTGGTTATAGTTACAAAGCACCTAACTCGACAAAAACATTTGAGTGGGAGATGCTCAATCCTCACATGTACTCAAGCTATTTACTAAACTAGGTCTTAGAAGTTAGGGTTTAGTCTGACCAGGTAGCATCATACTTCATTATTGACAGGATCTAGTCCTTATAAAATAAAATCTCACCATTTGGGTATATGAGATGGCAATTTTGTATTTTGTAATAATGAGAGGTTTTCAAAAAATAACTTCCTAATTCTTTGCTTGATGTTTTGATCAAGAAGGAGAGGTATTTATATTATTTGAAAAATCATTTGTTTTGCATTTTGTGGGCTTAAATTCTTTTGATACATGATTGTTTATGCCTATATAACACAGCACTTCTTTGATTTTTTACTACCAGCTAATCAAAACAGGCTCAAAATGACTAGCTTTTTTTTCAGCAATAGACTGGCTAAAACATTTTCAATTCCAAATAGAGTCATGAGTGGTTTGAAAGCCTTTCCTGCCAAGAATCCTTAAAAGTATTATATTAGAAAGTTTAGGATCCTAAACAGTAAAAGAGAGTTGAGAGTGACTGTTAACTCACAAAGGATATCTCACATTTGATATTAATAACATGGTCTAGATCTTCTGAATATTTTTTCCAATGAGCTGGAAGATATAATTGTTTACAAATCTTCATATGCACCCAAACCAATTTGAAACATATTGCCTAAATTGCATAATTGATGTATTAGTCTGTGACTGCTTTTAACTTTTGTCTTTAATACTGAATATTTAAGTTCTTTAGTTTTATATTTTTTGAAATAAGTTTGCAGGTCCTAAATCTAAGTTCTTAGAATGGTGCTAACCACATTAGTTAAGTTTTCATTAAACGTTGCATCATCATAGTACCTCTCATGTGAAGAAATTGGAAAGGACACAGGAAAGACCCGTGATTCTTTTTATTAGTACTTTCTGATGTTAAGACTATTTAAAATTCTTGGCCTTGTGCCTTGGCTCATGCCTGTAATCCTAGCACCCCGGGAGGTGAGGTTGGTGGATCACTTGAGCTCAGGAGTTTGAGACCAGACTGAGCAAAAGAGAGACCCCATCTCTACTAAAAAGAGACAAAAACTAGTGGGGCATTGTAGTGAGCGCCTCTAGTCTCAGCTACTGGGGAAGCTGAGCCCAAGAGTTTGAGATTGCTGTGAGCTATGATACCATGCCACTCTACCCCAGGGCAACAGAGTAAGACAGAAAAAAAAATGGCTATTTAAAATTCTTGACAAAATGAATTTACCAAAGTTACCAAACATAGCAGGGCTGTAAATGCGCTACTGCTAAGTATTCTAGTATGTCTTAAATAGTATTTTAAATAGATTTAAGTCTTCATGTGTGCTAAAATATGATAAATGTCTTCTCTTTATTTTCAGTAGCGAACTGAATACCAGATAAAAACACCTCAAATCTCTCACAATAGAAAAGCCTACCCAGATTTCTTTCTTTTTTTTTTTTTTTTTTTTGAGACAGAGTCTCATTATGTCATCCTGAGTAGAGTACCATGGTGTCATAGCTCGCAGCAACCTCAAACTCTTGGGCTGAAGTGATTTTCTTGCCTCAGTTCCCCAGGTAGCTGGGACTATAGGCATCTACTACAATACAATGCCTGGCTATTTTTTTGTTGCAGTTGTCATTGTTGTTTAGCAGGCCCAGGTGGGATTCAAACCTGCCAGCCTTGGTGTATGTGACCAGCGCCCTAACCACTGAGCTTTGGGTGCCAAGCCATTACCTAGATTTCTTGGCTCAGTTCCATAGCATTTCTTAAGTGAGGGAGGTTTAGCCAGATTAATAACTTATAAGCACAGCATTTGTAATATTATTTCTTGAGATATCATCATTAAATGACATAATGCTGAAATTCAGACATGCTAAGATGTAAGTAATACTCTTGTAGTACTGTTTTAATGTGAATTGACATCCTTGACTGTTTTCCAATAGTCTACTCATTATTTCCTTAAATGCATTTTCTTATGGCAAAATAGTCTGGTCTGTTACTAAATCTGTACTTAGTCTTCTATATAAATTAAATAATTAAAAAACTAAATTATACCATGAAATTAATGTACCCCTCTCAAAATCAGCACCATATTCTCCTCAGTGTAGAAGTATTTTGTCTTTAATTATTAACATTTATAAATTCAGTCAGTGGCTATGAGGCCAGCCAAGAAGAAAAAGGGCACTGCATTTCAACTGAAGCCTAGAAACTTTTAGATCTCTGCCTTGTAAAAGTGAAGAGTGTAGGAGGCTAGTTAAAGGAGCCTAAGCAGAGATTCTTCGTGAATATGAGATTAGGAATGTGTAGAGGGTCCCAGATTGCTAGCCTTCTGGAGGACCCTAGATGACTAATAATGATAGCCAACAGCAGAAATACATATATATACACACACACTTTTACTATATGTGTCTATAAATACACATATATTCATTTTTGTTTTAAATAAAGATACAGTGTGTAAATTTATTTTTATTTAGATATTTGATAGTTTTTTGTTTGGTTTGGTTTTTTGAGATGGTGTCTTGCTTTGTCACTCAGATGAGAATGCAATGGCATCATCATAGCTGATAACAACCTCAAAATTCCTGGGCTCAAGCAATCCCTCCTTCCTCAGCCTCCCCAATAGCTAGGACTACAGATGCCCACGATGCCTGGCTAACTTTTTCTGTTTTTAGTATAGAGTATCATTTTTGCTCTGGCTATTCTCAAGCTCCTGACCTCAAGTGATTCTCCTGCACCTTATCCTTCCAGAGTGCTAGGGTTATAGGTGTGAGCCATTACATCGGGTCAGATATTTGTTGATCTTCAAGTAATTAACAGAGGTTACTATTTAAGTGATCTAGACATTCCAGGAGATTATAAATGTAATACTATGTATAAGCCAATAAAAATGTGACTTCTCAAAAGTTAGTGCCAAAAAAATAATGCTATGGCTTATTAAAGGAGAAGTAAAATGTTTTGTTCAAGAACTGTAATACCTCTGCTCTGATTAATTTCTATGAAGACAGTGTGAGGAGAGGTGTTAACCATACCTCTTGCACAAGATTGGCAAGCTGAAAAGGGTAGAACAAGAATCAGGAATGCCAGTGCTAATGAATTGTATTATTAAAATTATTACCTACACAATCCCCAGGAGAGGAATCAAAAGACTGTAAGTCCTCACTTCTAGTTAGTCTCAAGAATTCAGCTATTAAATTGTAAGGGGCCTGTCCTATTCACTACTCTATCTCCTGCACCTAGGTCACCACTCTTCCTAGGCCCTCACTCAGTAATGGTTGACAATAGAAATGTGAAATGAATGAGTCTAGAATCCAATGCCTTTATATGACACAACTGTACAAGTCTTATACTGCAGCCAAACTGGATGCCTGCTGTTCCTCAAACACTCCCTGACTTTTTCAAACCTTGTGTCTTTTTCATGCTAAACTTAATCCCTAGAGTGTTCTTCTGATCATTTGCCTATCAAAATCCTACTTATTTTATGTAAAATCTTCTCTACCAACTTAACATTCCCTGAATATTTATTGAATTCTGGCACTAGGGATACACAGATAAAATATAATGGTATTTGTCCTCTTGGAGCACACTCAACTTCGGGAGACAGACAAACAAACAAGTAGGAACTTAGTTTGATAAATATCATGATAAAGCATACCCATGTTGCTATAAAAGTATAGAATAAAGGATCTCTAAGATTAACAAGAGTTAGGGACACCTACAAAAGAACAAGTGATGCATGAGCTGACCCATGAAGGAAGAACTAGAAATATGTTCTGGGAAGATAGATCAATGTGTGGAAATGCACCAAGGTCTGAGGAATTGAGCACAGTCTAGAAAATGCAAATAATTTAGTAAAGGTGGAGTACAGAATGAGTCTGTGCTTAGTGATAGAAAGTGTTCAAGGGAATAGTTTGCAAAGGCCTTACTAGCGACATTAAGGACTTTCAAATTTATCCAGAAATCCACTGAAGTATTTCAGTGGTGCCTTCGAAGATTTTTAACTGGAGAAACAACCTGTCCAGGTTTGTATTTTAGAAGGATTATTGCAAATGAAATGAAGGATCTAAAACAAAGGTAGTGGGAATGTAGAGGTGGAGAAGGTTGCAGACATATTCAGCAGTTGAGACTTGGTAAGCAATTGGATGAAGGAAGAACACTTGGAAGAGAAGAGGAGTTTTAAGATTACTTTTAAGGTTTCTATTGCAGGCCATTGCAAGAACTTCATTTGTGGCCTCTTTGCCTACTTCCCCTGGCAATGGAGACCTGTTTTCTGTCTGCAATGGACATATCTTGCTCTTACTCTGTAAACCTACCTTTCTCTTTTTCAACTAACTTTGTTCCATGCTTGCCTTAAAAAAAAAAGCTTCATTTGCCAAACTAGAGAACAGAGGATGAATCATGGAAAAGATGAGTTCACACTGTTCTTTAGGTCCTCAAGGAAAATCAAGGTGTTGTCTAGTTGGCTTCTGTGATCCCATACACTCCTGATTTTCCTTATGCTCTCTGGTAGCTCTTCAGTCTTTTATAGACCTCCTTTGCATTTGAATGGTATCTTTTTTTTTACAGGTCCATTCTAGACCCTCTTCTCTATAAATTGTCCTGAGATTTCATCCAATCCATTGGATTTTTTTTAACTACTATATTCTTATTGGTTTTAGTTATACATCTGGTGACTTCTAAATTATATCCTTCTCTAGGTAACCATATCTGTAATTGTCTACTAAATAACTCCACTTGTATATATCATAGACACTCAGTCTCAGTATATCTGAACCAAATTCAACAGGGGGTCCTTCTTCCATCCTCTGCTCTTGTTTTTCACTGTATAGTATCACCAGTCCTTATGTTAGATTCCTGAACCTTGAGCCCAGCTGTCATCCAGATCACTCCCTTTCCTTCTCACCCACCCCCCATATTCAGTTGGCCTAAATGTCACTTCCTAATACAAAACATTACTGAAAGAAATTTAAAAAGACTTAAATAAATAAAAAGATATCCCATGTTCATGGATTTGAACGCTTACTATTGTTAAGATGACACTATTCACAAAGCAATCTACAGAATAATGCATCTTTATCAAAATCCCACTGAAGTTTTTTCACCCAGAAATGGAAAAGGTAATCCTAAAATTCTTATGGAATTGCAAGGGAGCCATAATAGTTAAAAAAAAAAAAATCTTAAAGAACAAAGTTGGAGGATTCACATTTCTCAATTTCAAAATTTACTCTAAATCTAATGTAGTAATCAAAATAGTTTAGTGGTGGCCATATATGTGTGTGGTGTGTGTGTGTGTGTGTGTTTGGAATATAATTGAGAATCCAGAAATAAACCCATACATCTGTGGCTAATTGATATTCAACAAGGGTTTCAGGACCATTTGGTGAGGAAAGAACAGTCATTTCAACAAATGGTACTGAGACAACTAGATATCCATATGCAAAATAATGAAGTTTAGTCCTTACCTCACACCTTATAGAAAAGTCAACTCAAGTCCCTTCCCACAGGAACCATTGGGAATTGGGAGAACTAAACCACTTGGGGGGATACAGAGGGAGGCACTGATCACAGCACCTGGCACATAGATCTTACTGGTTATTCTGTGCCCTATTAGTGGGATGCCATGTTGAAGAGACTGGATGGCACCAAGTGCTGCAGGGAACACAATCTGCAGGAATGCCTTAATCCCTGGTCAGATTTTCCACAAAGTCCAGATGCTTGGGTGAAGCTTCTCCCTGGCCTGAAAACAACTAAAACATCAGGATTAATTCCAATGCCTACTTAAGTCTTCCCCAGACTAGAAAACAATGGCCAGGCAGCAGCATAGTTCCAGGGTAATGTTTAACTTCTAGCACTCACTGTAAGTCTTCCCCACACTAGGAAACAATGGCAGGGCAACCAGTTAGTTCCAGTGCAATGGTTTAGTTCTATCTAGTGCTCACTATAAGCCCTTCCAGAATGAGAAGAAATAACAGGCCAGCATTTAAGTTCTGATATTAATTAATAAAGGTCTAATACCACCAAAGAACAACTGCAAAAACTAGAAAAGATGTCTCTCTCTTCAAATGTGTAGGCATTAATGTGAAGACATGGGGTTGTGAAAACTCGGGAAAATATCACACCACCAAAAGAAACCAGCAAAGTTTCAGCAATGGATCCAGAAGAATTGAAGATCTATAAAATGTCAAGAATTGAGAATAATCCTCTTAAAGAAGTTAAGTGAATCACAAAAATATGGATAGAAGACTAAGTGAAATTTGGAAAATAATCCAGGAACCAAATGAGAAATTTGACAAAGAAATAGAAACCATAAAAAAACCCAACAAATAGAAACCCTAGAAATAAAGAATATAATGAGAACTGAAAAACTCACTAGAAAGCTTGAATAGCAGATTTGATCAAACAGGGAGAATTACTGAGCTTGGAGATGGAAATTACCCAATCAGAGGAGCAAAAAGAAAAACAAACAAATAAAAGAGTGAAGAGGGTGGCAACTGTGGCTCAGTAGGGTGCAGGCCCATATATGGAGGGTGCTGGGTTCAAACCCGGTCCTGGCCAAACTGCAACAAAAAAATAGCCAGGCATTGTGGCAGGTGCCTGTAGTCCCAGCTACTCGGGAGGCTGAGAATAACCTAAACCCAAGAGCTGGAGGTTGCTGTGAGCTGTGACGCGACAGCACTCTACCAAGGGCGACAAAGTGAGACTCTGTCTTTAAAAAAAAAAAAAAAAGAGTGAAGAAAGCCTACAAGAGTTTTGGGATGCCATCAAGTGAACTAACATATAATGGGAATCCCTGAAGAATAGAGAGAAAAAGCTCTGCAGAGCATTTTTAAGAAAATGATAGCTGAAAACTTCCCAGATCAGGAGATGACACTATACAGATATGGGAAACTCAGAGGTCACCAAATTCAACCCAAAGAAGAAATTCTCAATGCATATCATAATAAAAGTAACAAAAATCAAAGACAAAAATGCTCAAATCAGCAAAAGTAAAGAACCATATCACATTCAACAAAGCCTTTAGTGGCTTTCTTAGCAGAAGAAATGAGCTTTCAGTGGATTTCTTAGCAGAAACCATCCAGGCCAGGAGAAAGTGGGATACTATATTAAAGTAAAGGAAATGAAAGAAAAAAAAAAAACCAAAAAACCTGCCAACCAAGAATATCTTAACCAGCAAAGTTATCTTTGCCTGGGAGAGAGAAAGACTTTCCCAGACAAGTTCTGGGGGGATTCATTAACACTAGACTGGTCTTAAATGCTAAAGAGAGTTCTTCATCTGAAATGGACACTAATATGTAAGGAAAATATATAAAGGTATTAAACTCACTGGTAAAAGAAAGAAAATAGACAAATTCTAATTCTGCAGTTTGAGGAAGTAAAGCACTTGTATCTTAAATATGAAAAATAAAGGACAAAACTATTAAAAACAATATAACAACTGGTTAAGAGATAGGAAATATAAAAACATGTAAATGGAAACATCAGAAAGTCTAAATGTGGGGAGATAGTTGTTTTTGTTATTTTTCTTTATGATCAAAGTTGCCATCAGTTTAACCTGTTATAAGATGTTTTTTGGTAACTATAAAGCAAAAACTATAATAGATATACTAAAAATAGCATAAAAGCAAAACCTAGGACTAGAAAAATCATTTAACCACAAAGGAAGACAGTAAGAAAGGAGAAAAAGATTTGCTAACAACCAGAAAGCAAATAACAAAATAGAATAGTAAACTCTTACCTATCAGTAATAATTTTGAATATAAATGGATTAAATTCTCTAGCCAAAAGACACAGAGTGGCTGAATAGACTAAGAAAACAAGACCCAACTATATGCTTGCTGCATGAAATTCACTTCACCTATAAAGATACACAGACCAAAAGTGATAGGATAGGAAAAAGTATTCTATGTAAGTGTAAATCAAAAAACAATAGGAGTAGCTATTCTTACATCAGATAAAATGGACTTTAAGTCAAGAACATTTAGAAGAAGACAAAGAAGGTGTTATGTAATGATAAATGATAACGTAAGAGGATATAACATACATAAATATGTATGTACCCAATGCCAAAATACCCAAATGTATAAAAAACTCAACAGACCTAAAGGGAGAGATTTATTGCAATACAATAAAAGTAGGATACTTCAACACCCCACTTTTAGCAATGGACAGGTCATCTAGACCAAAAAAAAAAAAAATCAAAGTAGCATTGGTGTTAAAATGCACCATAGGCCAGGCATGGTGGCTCATGTCTATAATCACAGCACTTTGGGAGGCCAAGGTTGGGAGGATAGCTTGAGGCCAGAAAGTAAAGACCAACCTAAGCATTATAGTGAGACCCCATCTCTACAAAAAGTTAAAAAGTTAGATGGCATATACACCTGTACCTCCAGCTGCTTGAGAGGTTGAGGCAGGAGGATCACTTTAGCCCATGAATTCAAGGCTGCAGTGAGCTGTGACTGTGCCACTCCACTCCAGCCTGCATGACAGAGTGAGACTGTCTCTAAAAGGAAAAAAAATTGCACTGTAGACCAAATGAACCTAGCAGACATTTACAGAACATTCCAACCAACAGCTGCAGAATACACATTCTTCTCAACACATAGAACATTCTCCAGGATAGACTATATGTTAGGGTACAAAACAAGTCTTAATAAATGTTTAAAAATTGAAATCATATCAAGTATTTTAACATGCTCCTAAACATAAATAGGTTAGGGAAGACATTTTAAAGAAAATTTAATAATTCCTTGAGATAAATGAAAATGGAAACACAACATACCAAAACCTATGAGATATGCAAAAGCAATTCTCAGAGAGACATTTATAAACACCTATGTCAAAAAAAAGCAGACTTTTTAGCTTTCTCTAAGAATAAAAATAGAAAAATTTTGAACAAACAATCTAATGATATACCTCAAGGAACTAGAAAAGCAAGAATGAATCCAAAATTAGTAGGAAAGAAATAAAGATCAGAGCAGAAATAAATGGAGACTTAAAAACAATACAAAAGATCAACAAAATGCAAGTTGTTTAAAATATAAAATTGAGAAATCCTCTGTAGACTAAGAAAAAAGAGAGAATACTCAAATAAATAAAATCAAGAGATGAAAAGGGAAACATTACAACTGATCCCACAGATACAAAAAGGAGCATTATGAACAATTATACAGTAAACCTACAAGAAATGAAACAATTTCTGGACACATACAACCTGCCAAAATTGAACCATGAAGAAATGATAACCAGAACAGACCAATAATGGGTAATGAGGTTAAAAGCAGTAATAATAATTCTCCCATCAAAGAAAAGCTCAGGAATTGACAGATTTGCTGCTGAATTTTAACAGTTAAAGAACTACTACCAATTCTACACAAACTATTCCAAAAAATTAAAGAGGAGGAAATACTTCTAAACTCATTCTACAAGACCAGCATTACCCTGATAATCAAAACCAGACAAAGACACAACAACAACAAAACCCCAGAAAACTATAGGCAATTTCTATGATGAAAACAAATGTAAAAATCCTCAAGAAAACACCAGCAAACTAAATTCAATGACATATTAAAAAGATTATTCATCACAATCCAATGGGATTCATCCCAGGGATGCAAAAATGGTTTAACATATGTAAATCAATAAGTGTGATTATTGATAATATCATCACATTAATCAAATCAAGAACAAAAACCATATGATCACTTCAATAGATGCCCCAAAAAATTTGATAAACTTTAACATCACTTTATGATAAAAACTCTCAATGCAGTATAGGAGGAATATTTCTCAAAACAATAAATGCTATATGTGACAACTCACAACTAACATCATACTGGACAGGGAGAAAGCCTTTCTCCTAAGATCTGGAACAGGAAAAGGATGCCCACTTTCATCACTTTTATTCAATATAGTGTTGAAAGTCGTAGCCAGAGTACGTAGGCAAGAGAGAAAAGACATATAAATTGGAAAAGAAGTTACATTATCCTTGTTCACAGATGACATAATTCTATATTTTGAAAAACCTGAAGATTACACACACACACAAAAAAAACCCCCAAGAAATTACATCTGATAAGTGAATGTAGTAAGACCACAAGATCAAAATCAACATATATTAGTAGCATTTTAATACACCAATAGTAAACCATCTGAAAAAGAAATCAAGAAAGCAATCCTACTTGTAATAACTCCAAAAGAAAAAATAACCTAGCTATAAATTTAAACAAATTAGTGAAATAGTTATAAAATGAAAACTATACAACACTGATGAAAGAAACTGAAGAGGACACAAAAAGTAATGAAAAGATATTTCATGGTCATGGATTAAATTAATATCATTGAAGTGTCCATAGTACCAAAAATGGTGTGCAAATTTAGCACAATCCTTATTAAAATAACAATGATATTCTTTACAGAAATAGAAAAAAATTCTAAAATTCATATGGAACAACAAAAGACCCCAAATAGTCAAAGCAATCCTGAACAAAAAGAACAAAGCTAGCAACATCACACTACCAAACTTTAAAATATGCTACAAAGCTATAGAAAATAAAACAGACTGGTACTGGCATAAAACAGACACAGAGCAATGGAATGGCGTATAGAACCTAGGCATAAATCTACACATTTACATCCAGTTCATTTCAACAAAGATGCTAAGAAAAACAAAAAGCATAGGCAACAAAACCAAGAATAGACAAATAAGATTACATCAAACTAAAAAGTTTTTGCACAGCAAAGTAAAGAGCAGAATGAAGAGACAGCCCTACAGAATGGGAGAAAATATTTGCAAAGTATAAATAACCAAAATTTATAAGGAAAAAATTCTATAGCAAAAAATTATAATAATTGGATTTTTAAATGAGCAAATGATCTGAATAGACTTAAAAATATGAAAAAATGCTTAACATCAAATCATCAGGGAGATGCAAATCAGAGCCACAGTTAGATGTCATCTCACCTCTATTAAACTGGCTATTATCAAAAAAACAAAAAATAAAAAATGCTGGTAAGGATGTGGAGAAGAGGGAGTTTCAACAAAAAAGATAAAATATATAAAAACTCACTTTTGTCTCAGGACATGAAGAATTTTTATTTTCTGTTTATTTTACTTTTAAAGTAATGGTAATTACATGTATGGTAACACTGAGCTGGTATCTATGCATATTTGGACAAGACAAATATGGTATCATGTTTTTAAGATTTAAGAAACATTTTGTCTTCTGTTACCTCCTTATGTATGCTTAGTTGAGCTCAATTTAAACCAGTTTTATCTAAGCAGATATTACATAATAGTAATTATTAATGCTTCTGCATCGTCTCTCAGCTAAAACATCTGATACAATAGAGATGCCATTTTGCGATACTCTGAAATATTCAAAAGACTTCATACTTCTTGATATGAGAGAAATCCCATCTGCTTCTTCAGTTTTCTTAATAGACTGTGGAATCATAGGAATTGCTATTAAAGGGTCAGTTTCTTTAATGATGTTTCCATCAGAGTCAGGGCAGTTGGAGATAAGCCTAACTCAAGGCCAGCTAATTAATTCCATCTATGCATGTCTGTGCTTCAGGGTAAAAACTCTAGACAAATAGGGCCAGGGCATGGGTTACATACATCTGGTGAGCATAATAGAAAGAATCAGGATCATGTCTTATGGTCTTGTTCCTGACTTTATTTTCTTTTTTTTTTTTTTTCACCTTCTAAAAATTATTTTATTTTATTTTTTTTATTGAATGGTAACTGTGTACATCTATGCACTTCGGGGGTACAGTGTGGTGTTTTCACACACAATCCAAGACACTTCCATCAAAATGATTAACGTAGACTTCATGTAACTTTCTTAGTTATTGTGTTAAAACGTTCATATTGGCTGGGTGCTGTGGCTCAATCGGCTAAGGCACCAGCCACGTACACCTTAGGTGGCTGGTTTGGATCCCCAGCCTGGGCCCGCCAAACGACAATGATGGCTGCAACCAAAAAATGGCCGGGTGTTGTGGCGGGCACCTGTATTTAAAAA
>CAUYQV010145964.1:0-17603 GCA_963574575.1 Galagoides demidoff | reverse complement strand
TTTGGCCCAATCCAACATGTTTCTCCCCAAAATATGATGTGAGCTCAATGAGAATGGGACTAGGCCTGGTGTTTCTTTGTATCCAGGCTTCTGAGAATGTAGGAAATGTTCAGTAGACATGTGATTGACTAATGGATGGATTGCAGAAGAAAGGAAGGGTGGGAGGGAGACAGGAGGCTTTCTCTTCCTTTCAAGTTAGCATTCAAATTGGAGGTGAAATTTGGTGATTTTTTTTTGAAATCAGAAAAGTAATTTGGAGTGTTGCTACCTTCTGATGACTTAATATTTTTCCTACAATGTTTTTTTTTAAAAATATGGTTTATTTTGTTACCTGGTTTTTTGTTTTTTGTTTGTTTGTTTGTTTGGAGTTTTTGGCCAGGGCTGGGTTTGAACCCACCACCTCTGACATTTGGTGCTGGCGCCCTACTCCTTTGAGCCACAGGCACTGCCCCTCCTACAATGATTCTTAAGTGAATATTTCATTTGTTTTTATTATAATAACATTGTTTTCTATTTAATTCATATATTCATTTATCTCAATATACTTAGACACCTTTGTTTACTTATTTTTCTTTTTTGGCACCTTCTGATTTTTTAAAAAGTTATTTTAATTCTATTGACATTTTCATTTCAAAATGTTAGTTAAGGGGGTACAAATACTTTTGTGACATGCATATCTTATGTAATGCTTAAGTCAGGGCTTTTGGTGTAACCACCACCAGAATATGTTCATTGTACTCGATAAGTAAGCCTCATTCTCCCCTCTGCTTGGTTTCTCGTGCTCTTCAGATTGTTTTGTGCCTGTGTGTGCCCAGCTATGAGCTCTCACTTATTTGTAAGAACTATGTTGTTTGGCTTTCCATTCCTGAGAAACTTCACTGAGAATGATGGTCTTTAGTTCCATCCAAATTGCTGCAAATGACACTATTTCATTCCTTTTTATGGTTGAGTATTACTCCATGGTGATATGTATGTGCAATTTACTATGTTAAACTATTCTACATTTTACACGATGTTTATGCCCACCTGTATATACATACACGCATAGACAGAGGGTGACAAAAAAGTGTATACACATTTTAAGAAAAAAAATTGCATTAAAATTGTAATGCTCAATTCACATTTGACTTCTGTAATTACAAGAGACACAAGATACAATATACAAAATAATAAATATTATTGGTACATATTGAGTATTACAATTTTTTTTTTTTTGAGACAGGAGCCTCCAGCTATCCCCCTGGGTAGAGTGCTGTGGCACCACAGCTCACAGCAACCTCCAACTCCTGGGCTCAAGCAAGTCTCCTGCCTCAGCCTCCCGAGTAGCTGGGATCACAGGTGCCCATCACAATACCCGGCTATTTTTTGGTTGCAACCATCATTGTTGTTTGGTGGGCCCAGGCTGGATTTGAACCCACCTTAGGTGTACATGGCTGGCACCTTAGCCACTTGAGCCATAGGTGCCAAGCTGAGTATTACAATTTTTTATTTATATATTTTTTTGAGACAGAGTCTCAAGCTGTTGCCCTGGGCAGAGTGCCATGGCATCACAACTCACAGCAACGTCAAACTCTTGGGCTTAAGCAATTCTCTTGCCTCAGCCGCCCAAGTAGCTGGAACTACAGGTGCCTGCCACAACGCCCAGCTATTTTTTGTTGCAGTTGTTGTTTAGCTGGCAGGGGCCAGTTTCAAACCCACCAGCCTCCGTTTATGTGCCTGGCTCTGTAAGCATTGTACTATGGGTGACAAGCCAAGTATTACAATTATAATGCAGTATTTTTTTTTCTTAAAATGTGTATACACTTTTCTGTCACCCTCTGTGTGTGTGTATATACAATATTTTCTTTATTCACCTGTGAGTTGAAAGGTACTTAGGTTGATTTCACATCTTTGCAATTGTCAATTATGCTGTGATAAACTTTTGAATCCAAGTGTCTTTTTGAAAATTATTTTTCTTTATCAATTTGTTTATAAGAATTTTCCAAAAAGTTACTTTGGGTATATACCTCAGGCTCTCCTGTACGTTTACTCATGCTAGTAAACCTACCAAAATAAATATTCATTTCAGAAGAATTTTATCTTTTGAAATTTAATTTTGGGAGCAAACTGTATTGTTGGTAACAGCTTAGTATATGTAACAGTGAGTGGCCAGACTGACTCAAGTCTTCTGAATGCAGGTCCTTCAGTTATTTTATTGATGCAATATTCTATCTGCCTTTTGGTCCAATTAATTATATTTTTATTTTTATTATTATTTTTTCTTTTCACAATGGGGAATGTGCCAACGTTATAACAAGATTGGGTGAGGCACGTCTCACACATGCACTTGAAAACCCAATCATCACATTTATGAACTACAAAAAGATCCAATTAATTATATTTTTAGTTTATAAAATGTGTTTTTCACTTCTAAGAACTCCCCCTTTTTTTTTTTTTTTAGAAACAGAGTCTCACTTTGTCACCCTCTGTAGAGTGCTGTAGAGTCACAGCTCACAGCAACCTCCAGCTCTTGGGCTTAGGTGATTCTCTTGCCTCAACCTCCTGACACTTCTAAGAACTCTTTTCTCAGATTGCTCATATTTCTTGGAAGACCACCTTAGTTTATGAATGGAAGTTTTCATCAAATTTCACTGAGAATATGAATCAGACTTTTCACCTATTTTTTACCTTCAAGTTTAATGAGGGATACTTTTCTCTGAATGCACAATCTCTTTGCTACTGCCCCCAATTACCTTGAAATATTGAGAGTTTTGTTTTTTGGTCGTGAATGATTTGGGTAAATAATGTTTGTTTTATTCAGACAAAAAGACCCCAAAAAGAAGAGAAAAAAGAGACTAATGTTTTTGTGTTAAAAACTTTGACAATTTAGAAAGTCAATTGTTTTTGTAGGATTGAGATTAAACAGTGTACAATAGTCACAGGAAAAACAAGTCATTACACAGGAAAAGACTCTCCCAAAGGGAGTCTCAACTGATAGTAAAAAGACAGCCTTATTACTGCCTGGAGGATATTCCCCTTACTATTGTTCTATATAATAGGCTGACCCTTCTTCCTTGAGTAACTTATTTATTCTATGAAAAATACCATGGTTTCCCTTTTTAGAGGAGGAAAGATTTCTTTTCCTCACCAAGGCTAGGTTCATGACTGAGGCATCTATGACAAAGCCCAGATTAACAAAAGAAAGGTATACAAATTCTCTTACTAGAACCTTTACGTGACCCAGGAGCCCTCATGTGGAAGCACATACCTGAAGAAACAGGGAAACCTGGGTATTTTTATTTAGGTTTAATTAAATGTGGACAGTCTTGGGAAAAGTATGATCAGTGTCAGGGCTTAGAACACAGTGCCCCAAAATACAGCCCCTTGAGCAGCGATACATGAATAGCAGCATACTCAGTATTTTAAGCTAAATAAAATCGAGAAAACTGCAGAAGAGAGAATTTCTCTTTGACCCTCTCCTGGCCCCTTTTTCCTGAAGCAGGCCACCGAAACTGAAATTCTCCTTGCTCTTCTCCTTTGAAACAGGCCTGAAAACCTATGAAGGTCATTCTCTAATCTTCTCCCTCCCTTCTTCCCTGATGACACTCATATGACAGGCATCTTTCCCAACCCTTGGAAGGAAGAAATGTCATACAGAGACATAGAAAGGAATCTGAGCAAATCGTATTTGCTAAATCCACCCCTGCTTAGTATTATTAGATTATAACCTTGTTGTCACCCAGTTATACTTCTGCTTAACTGCCACAAAAATACACGATTCTCCCTGGGTCTTTGAGTCTTCATTTCAGAAGGATCCCTCGTCATGTAAAAGGTGTATATTTTTGTTAATTTGTCTTTTGTTACAGAGGTCTTAGTCATGAAACTTGTGATGGGTGAGGAAAAGATACTATTTTTTCTCCCATACATTGGACAAAGGGATATAATACAATCACAATAAAGCAGGTGGGGGGGGGGAACTTAGCAGGGCCTATTTATTCAGATTCTTCTTGGAGTCTCCATGTTTATAGAGATAAGGATGTTTCTTTCCTCTCAAATGAGAATCTCTTCTCTGCTTCAGGGGAGAAAGGCAAGGAAATTGTAAAAAGCAGATCTTCCTGCTTCTGCTGTTTTCTCAAATACCAAGTTGCCATATTTGGGGGTAGCCTGCCCTGAGCCTCAACTCTCTCCTTTCCAGGCATTGCATTATAGAAATGGAAGACTGATGAATATTGAGATAAGATCCACATTACTACTTTGCAACAAGTTTATAAAAACTTAATACAATTTTTATAGTAGATGGGGCAAAGGGGAGAAACGCATGCATTTACTCTCTATTGAGATCTCTTCCATTTGGACATGTTAGACAGTGAGCACTGCAGAGCCCTCACCCCTCCTCCCAAACCTCAGTACTAAGAAACTTGACAAACTCTAGCATGCTGTCCAGTAGCTTAAGGCCATGTCTATGGGAGGACCCCAGCACTACTTAAAAGGTGAGCCTGAGAAAGCTTAGTGTTGCTAGGAGAATTTACTTTTTGTGCCAGTCAACGCTTGGTGATAGATAAACCTCTGAATTCTTCTTAGAATGGATGCTTGAGAAACCTCACAGTGTTAAATCTTTTCTCTACCCCTTAAGAAGTGAATCTACCACCCAGCCCATTGCCTGAAGAACCCAAGAGCTGTTTCTTTGATGAAAACCTTTAGACAGGTAACACTTCCTTTCTCTCCCAGTTGCTGAGGAAGGATAAGGGCTGAGTGCTTTGCTTCAACATGCAGCAATAAAAATAGGAGGTTATCTCTCCTCTGGACAAGTGCCAATTCACAAATCCAGATAGCCTAGTCATGATGACTAACCCTCCTCAGAACCATTCAGTGCTTCTTCCTCAGCACACCACCTTTAACTAGAATCTACAGAGAACTCAAATTAAACAATAAGAAAAGAATAAACAACTCCATTTCTTTGTGGATAAGAGACTTGAATGGAAACTTCTCTGAAGATGACAGGCAAATGAGGCCTTTAACTAGAATCTACAGAGAACTCAAATTAAACAATAAGAAAAGAATAAACAACCCCATTTCTTTGAGGGCAAGAGACTTGAACAGAAACTTCTCTGAAGATGACAGGCAAATGGCCAACAAACACATGAAAAAATGCTCATCACCTTTAATCATCAGAGAAATGCAAATCACAACCACTTTGAGATACCACCTAACTCTAGTAAGATTAGCCCACATTGCAAAATCCCCAAACTGCAGATGTTGGCATGGATGTTAAGAGAAGGGAACACTTCTACCCTACTGGTGGGATCACAAATTCATACAGCCTTTTTCAGAAGAAATACAGAGAATTCTTAAGGAACTTAGAGTTGACCTATTGTTTGATACTGCAATTCCATTACTAGGTATCTACCTAGAAGAACAAAAATCATTTTACCTCAAAGACATTCACACCAGAATGGGTATTGCAGCCCAATTCATAATTGCCAATCGTGGAAGCGGCCGAAATGCCCATCAACCCATGAATGGATTAACAAATTGTGGTATATGTACCCCATGGAATACTGTGCAGCCATAAAGAGATGGAGACTTTACATCTTTTATGTTTACCTGGAGGGAGCTGCAACATATTCTGTTTAGTAAAGTATTTCAAGAATGGAAAAAAGTATCCAATGTACTCAATACTATTATGAAACCAATATATAATCACTTACATTCATATGAATGATAAAACACAAATATATTCCAGAAAGAAGGAGGAGAGAAGAGGGAGAAGGGGGAGGAGGGGGAGGGCAAGTGGAGGAGTTATTTGGTGGGATCTCACCTAATGTACACAATGCAAGGGTACATTTCAAAACAACTAAGAGTATATTATAAATGTCTTATCACAAAAAATAAGTAAAGTGATGGTTATGTTAATCAGTTTGATTTAAGCATTCCATATTGTATATCAAATCATCACATTGTACCCTATAAATGTACACAGTTATGATTTAATAAAAATTAAGTTAAAAAAGAAAAAAGCACAAACAGCATAAACTAAGCCATGTAAATCTTATGTAGAAGGGGGGGGCAGAAAGAGGAATTTAAAAAAAAAAAAAAGAAATTCTTCGGCTGTTTGTTTTGGGGAAGTGGAGTGTCATTCATGCTGAGCCCTCTTCCCTACTGCAAAAGTGTTACAGAGGGGACTCTGTCCTCACCACTTTACTGACTGGGGTTTGCTGATCTTTGACAACACTCAAATGTCTCCTGCATTCTGCTAGTTTCAAAATCAGGTAAATGGGAGGAGAAAGCAGTATTTTGAGATGAATGGTCTGCCACTTTTCCTCCTTTGCCGGAAAAATAATAAATTTCCTTTTTCTTTTTCTCAGAATCCACTTGTTCTTGTCCTTTCTGAACCAGCCTCCAGAACAGGTACTGAATTATTGGTAACAGATTCTGGCGTTCCCTGGGCAGGCTCCTTGGCTTCCCAATGGGATGGCACCTGCCAAAGCAGCAGGGAGCAGCCTGGGCCAGAGCCTTGGTTCTGCACTAGGAGAAGCGGCTCCTTCTCAGGGTGACAGGATATGAGACAGTCTCGGCAGCTGCCAGGGCATCTTTTAGCTCGGGAGTACACTCGTCTGTCTTCCTAAAGCAGGTGTAGCTCCTCAGGATCTGCGAATTGAGGCAAAGGAAACAGAGTTGGAAAGGGTCTAGGCACCAAGCCTTTTTGCTGACTAAGTTCCCCGGGTTGCACCCCAAGACCCCCATTTCACGCACTTGGGAGGTTTACAGACCTTCCTGCTTGGTGGCAGGGCATTTTATTTGAATTTGTTTGGAGATACCTGTGACTTCCAGCTGGGATGGAAGTCACAGGTTCAGCAGAACTAGGAAACCTGGCTTGAATTTGGAACTCATTTGCAGTTCACAGGAAGTAGGGTGACTAGGCCACCATTTGGGAAGGATGTACCTTCCAACCCTGTAGGGCATTTGGGACGCACAGTCATTGGGGTGGCATTTTGTTCTCTCTGGATTTCCATTCGTTTGATAGCCCCCCTGGCATTTTGTGCTGAGAGTTTTCTATATCGTCTGTGTTTCTTGTGAGTTCTGTTGCTATATGAAAAACTTCCATCTGAAAGTCCTTTGGGAATAATTTTATCTGAATGATCAAATGATAGCTGCAAACCTATGTTTAAGGGGAATGGTTTTACTGTAATCTAATATAGTGCTGGAAGTCAGAAGAAAGTAGCTATTAAATGAATTCTTGAAGTGTGGCTTGAGCTTGTAGACTATCTCACAGCTAGAGTTCTACAGTAAAATCTACTGGAACTCTATGTGGATGTGTATGAGTGTATGTGTTTAGGTACGCTTTGTGCCTGTCCATGTGTTCTGGTTGTGTCTACATGGTTCCCGACTGGCTTATAAAGGAGTGCTCATGCATTAAATAAACAAACCCAAATGCTTTTTTTGTTCATGTGAATTGAATAATATTTGGTAAATAAACCAGGTTATCAAAAAAAAGAGCATTATTGGTAAAGTAAGAGTAAAAGTATTTTGAAATTATAAGGAAATATTTTTGCGTGGGTTTTACTGGACTTCCAGAAATGAGACAGAAAAGGGATGGTAAGAATCATTAGCTGTAGTTGAATGACAAAAACCTTTTCCTTTTAAAAGCTCTGTGTTTCTGCTTATGTCCAGGAAAAATCTGTATTTTGAGATGAACAATCTGCCAATTTTCTACCTTTAGCAGCAAAGTGATAAATTTCTTCTTCCTTCTTCTCAAAAAAAAAAAAAGTTGCATAAATGGGTTGGACATCTCTGTGGTTTCCAGCAAAGCAAAGATGAGTTTTTTCCATATTTTATTGATTTGAGCATTGTTAGGGAAAGCAGAAGAAGAAACAATCAAACATTTAGCATAATATTTCAGTCTGAGGGCCCTCCATAAACTGTTACTTGCAATGTAGGTGTAGAGGATGATGAAAGAAGGAAGCAGTGTAGTGTAACAGGAAAGATCATGAGTTTTGCAGCTAGAGTTGACCTTGCTTTGATGCCTTGCTCCAATATTTTAATTAGCTTCTAAAACCTGAGCAAGTACTAAATTTTCTTTGTCTAGGAATGATAATGCCTACAACATAGACCTGGAAAACTGACATTGACCGAGAGAACATGTAATATGTATAGTACCTAGCTCATTGTAATTGTTCTTTTTGAGACAGAGTCTCACTATGTCATCCTGGGTAGAGTTTTGTGCCATCACAGCTCACAGCAACTTCAAACTCTTGAGCTTAAGCAATTCTCTTGCTTCAGCCTCCCAAGTAGCTGGGATTACAGTTGCCCACCACAACGCCCAGCTATTTTTATTGTTGTTGTTGTTGCAGTTGTTGGTTAGCTAGCCCGGGCTGGGCTCAAACCCACCAGCCTTGGTGCATGTGGCTGGCATCGTAACCACTGTGCTACGGACTCTGAGCCGGTATTTTGGATTTTTAATCTCGGAAAAATCCCAAAGAGACACAGTTGCTCTCTCTATTGTTACAATAATGCCCCTACCTGCTGATGGCATCCTTCATATACTTATCTGTGGGTTTTCTCTATTAGGCTTCCTTACAGGTATCATTTTTTTAAATCTATCTCCAGCTTTTACCACTTAAAAAGGTGGGTGTCCAATAGGTGATTACTGAGCAAACAATACGGGAATAACTGGGTGAATGCATAGTTATGATGAAGTGTGATTAATTCAAAATACCAAAATTGTTTAATAGTTTTATATGGGCAGAGTCAATTAATGATGTTAAATTCAGTTGTGAGAGTAATGAAGGCATCATAAGACTTTAATTAATCTGTGAATTTTTCTTATATTCAGTCTGAAACAAAGACCTTTTCACTATGCTGTCTTTTAATTTTCCTAAAAGTCAGTAGTACCAGAAACAGGATCTAGAGGCACAGATGGGAAATTACCACAGCGTAGTTTTCATTTCCTGCTTTTGCGTATCTGGTTGGCCTACTTACACCCAACTTGTTAAACCTCGACTAATGCCCATCCCACACGATTTGACTCATAGATTTTCTTTTATCCACAGGTAGTTATCTTAAAAGCAAAAGGGAAAGAGCTCCCAAATGCTTTATCTACTTAGAGACTCTCCAGAACAATGGCGTATCATTCTGATTTAGAAAATTTGGATGAAGATGGATATACTCAATTACACTTCAGCTCTCGAGGCATCACCAGGAAAGCTGTGGTCTTAGAGAAAGGTATTTTTTTTTTTATTTCTGTCTTTATCATTCTCATTTTCATCAACTAAAACACTTAAGTGCAGAAAATTTGAGAGGCTTGCTATTTGTAGAGCTATTATTGTTACTATGTATAATTTTAAAGGTTTTCTGAAGTCATCAAAGATAATTTGAATGTACTTTAAGTCTTTTTTTTTTCATGGAAACTCTTCAGTGATCAATTATTAGTATTTGGGGGAGCACACCTGCCTTGTCTTCATCAAAGTCCTCTTAGCCTTGTGCCCCTCTGGTCTGTCATCTGAACAGAGTCGACCCCTTCTCTTCCTTTGTTGCTAGCTGTCCTCAGCATCTCCCAGATTCCTACCTCTGGATCAAGATAGATGTGAATTGTGGTTCTGACTCTACTATTCATTCCTATGACCTGACCTGTGCTCTTTCTAGTTTATTTTGGCAAGGAAGTGCAGATAAAAAATAGAGAAGGGAGAGAACTAGGGGGAGAAAGGACAGTGTTGAGGCCATTTACAGAACCCTAGGGGACAAATTCAGAAGACTTGAATTGAGACAAAAATAGTAAAGAAGAGACAGGCCTGATAAATTGCATGGAGAAGACTACTCCAACGTAGGCAGGAGGCAGAATGTTGGTCTACCCCACAGTCCTAGTGAGTCCAGTCCAGCGTGGGCGTGGGGGCTGCAGGGGCATCAGGACCTGGCCTCGTGCCTGTGCCTTGTAGTCCAGGTGAGAGCTGCTCTGCCTCCCCAGGTGGTCCTTCTAGAAAGAGAAAGAGAAGAGCAGCACTGGAAAGGCACTCAGTACTGTGGCTGATTTCAGGGTGATTAATGTGGTCTTCGTTCTGATGAGCCGCATCCTATGTGAAAGCCAGGGGGTTATTGATGAAGAAGTAGAGAAGGGGTATTGAAAGCAACTCTGTTGGAAAGAAGGGTGACTTCCGTCACTCCCAGACACCCAGAAGAGGAAAAGTTTGAATGAAGACTTGAATATTTTCTTCCTTTTGCTGGCCCCAAAGTAGATGAGTTTATAGACTCCAATATTGACACAGGTACAAGTGCTCACACATACACATGGTGTAGATATGTAAGCATACATGTGTACGTGTATGTTCACGTGTGCAAGTTTGGGGGCAGTGATGACTGGGCAGACAACCCCACATCCCACCCCATTGACTTCACTTTTAGAGGAAACTAAAAAAAGAACCCAAGCATTTAGGCTGCATTCTAAGTACCCAATGAGAAAGATAATTCTCCAACTTAATGGTGTTGAAATTCCTTTTAACATAGCTATAACATTATGTTCTTTTTTTTGAGACAGAATCTCAAGCCATAACCCTGGGTAGACTACCATGGCGTCACAGCTCACAGCAACCTCAAACTCTTGGGCTTGAGCAATTCTCTTGCCTCCGCCTCCCAAGTAGCTGGGACTACAGGCACCCACCTCAACACCTGGCTGTTTTTTTGGTTATAGTGGTCATTGTTGTTTGGCAGGCCCCATGCTGGATTCAAACCTACCGGATATGCATACCACTAAGCCATGAAAAACAAACAAACAAAAACCCAAAAGGCAATCTAGTATTTTTTTCAACAACCTGGATGAAACCGGAGACCACTCTTCTAAGTGAAACATCACAAGAATGGAGAAACAAACATATGTACTCAACACCAAATTGGAACTAATCCATCATTACTCAAGTACACAGATGGACGTAAATCTCAATGAAGCTCAGGCTGGGGGTAAGGGAGGGGATGGGTAAATTCACACCTGTTGGGTACAGTGCACACCACCTGGGTGAACGGCACGCTTGTAACTTTGACTCAATCTGTACAAAAACATGTGTATCACCTTATAAAAAGGAAAACAATCTTTGTGAGCAACAACAAAAAAATTATTAGTATTGAAATTAAATATGTATGGTGGCTAAAAATAGTCTCTCTGTTCTGTAGAAATAGACAGCTCATTAGTGAGAAGCTACAATAAGTGTGATGATGATATACAAGGATGAATGAATATCTATAGGAGGGATTTGTTTGATAAAAAGGGGTAGATTATAGAATGGAGGCCAAGGAAACTTAAAAAGAGTATATGTGAACAATACATAATATTATGGTAAGACTTTGATCTAGATTTTTTTTAAAGGGAGTTTTTGGTGTCCCAGTGAAGAAACATAGATGCATGAGATGAAAAAATTCCCACTATCAAGATATGAGTCTTAAACAGAGATGTAAAAGGAATTAAATGTAGAGCAGGCCATTAAAGGATCTCTGTCTTTATGGATGGTTTAGTCTCCTTTATGATCCTCCCATGTGACAATAGTATGAAATGCCTTTACTGTTTATTGGCAGCAAAAAGCAGAGATATGTTCTGTTTGTGTGGTATTAATATAAAACCAGTTCCCTGTTATCTTTGAGTGAGAAGTTGAGCTTTTTCATCAGAATTTGCTTTCTTCTGCTTTCTGGTTTTTCCACATTGCACAATTATTTTCCTCTTACCACTTATGTAATTCTTTTCTTGGGCAACCTATTGGGGAAGAATGGAAAAACTGGATGAGGCAAGAGGTCAGGTGGCATGTGTGTTTGTGCATATGTGTGGGAGACAGTATTCTGTACTAATAAACCTGAGATGTGCTAGTCATCGCCAATGAAGTACTTTTATAGGTACAGCCTCATTTAATTCCTACAATAATCCTTTGAGATATTATTGCCCCAATTTTCCAAAGAGAAATTTAAAAAAAACAGAAGAAGTAATTTTCTATGGGTCATTTGACAAATAAATAAAAAGGGAAAATTATCCTTAGTAATGTGTGCTATTTCCCCGGCCTTAAGATGTTTACACTAAGAATGAGTAAGATTTCAGAAATCGTAGCAGTGTCAAAACCTATAGACATCAAGGTGAAGCTGAGATTAGTAGGGTACGAATGTCAAAGCAATGTGCCAAAATTATAGTTCCAGCAACTGAGGAAGAGGTACCCTATAGGTGGAGAAAGATCAGATTAATCCTTGATGACTAAGTCATCTAGGCCTCAGGGTTAACAATTTCTTTTAGAACTGGCCGGATTTTGAGGAACTATTGAATTAAAGTGCCCCACAATCCATCATCCTCTTTATGCAATTTCTGCTCCTGGCTCCTTAGGGACACGCGCTGCCTCTCCTCCTTGGCGTCTCATCGCCGTGACTTTGGGAATCCTGTGCTTGATAATACTGGTGATAGCTGTGGTCCTGGGTACCCTGGGTAAGTATTGTTGGGGGAGATTAACAACAACAACAACAACAGATGTTTAGTGAGAATTTATCATGTGCCAGGCACTCTTTTAAGGGCTTGATATGCATAATCTAATTTAATTGGCACAAAACTTATATTGAATTGGTGCTATTAATTCCCATTTTACATACAGGGGAAGTGACTGGGAATTTATTTTATTTTTCCAGGGTTATCCAATAGTTGGTGGTAGGACCATGATTAGAAATTTAGAGGATCTGTTTAAAAATCTCATACTCTTATATTACTTTACTACCATTTTTTTTTCTTTTTTTAGAGATAGAGTCTCACTTTGTCACGGTCAGTAGAGTGCTGTTCTGTCATAGCTCACAGCAACCTCAAACTCTCAAGTGTTTCTCTTGCCTCAGCCTCCTGAGTAGCTGGGATTACAGGAGTCCGCCACAGTGCCTGGCTTTTTGAATTTTAGAAACGGGGTCTTGCTCTTGCTCAGCCTGGTCTCGAGCATATGAGCTCAGGCAATCCACCCGCCTCGGCCTCCCAAAATGCTAGGATTACAGGCATGAACCACCATGCCCAGCCTTTACTACCATCTTGAATAGCTGGTTTCAAAACTGTGGAATTCAAAGAATAAATTAATGGCAAAAATCTTGTGGAGCTGAAGAATGAAGTAAAATATGGTGCTATATTTCTGACCAAATAAAGTTGCTAAAGAGACCATAGGTTATTTTTATGAGTCTCATGATTGAAGAAAATTGTTTTAGCCTTGATTTTTAATACTCCTTTGAATATAGCAGAAATTTCCTGAGGCATTTCCTAAGTAGATACTTTGTGATGGATGAATATCTTTCCTGAGATTTTATACGTTATGCATTTTGTTATCAGTAAAATAATACTGTGCCTTCAGAGAGTTCTCACAATATTCCTGAATTAGTCAATTGAATATAGTCTATGTTATAGGTACCGGGCAGGTTCTCAAAGAGCTCTCATTTTTGCATAACAGAAGAAAAATGGAAGATTTATTACTATTTTAAATCTTTCATGGTTCCAGCTGCCCCTGCCACTTGCCTCCTATTGCCTTCATCATTCTATTTCCTCTTCTCTATCTGCTTCCTTTTTCTCTTTTATGCTACATCTCTTTTATTGAAGTTATTTATATCTTTCCATCTATTCTATCTCGATATCTATCATCTTTACTTCTCCACCGGCGATGTATCATCTATCATTAATCAAGAATGTATCCCTTTCTATTTCAATAATATATGAGTTTGGGGATTTCAATTTTCAAACATAGCAGAATGACTTTTTTTTTCCCTGTCACAATTACTGTTGTTGGTATATGAAGCTATTTGGAGATCCAATTCAGAGAACAACTCGTTGAAGAATGACAACTCTCTACCAAGAAATAAAGAGAACCACAGTCATCCCACACAGTCATCTTTAGAAGAGAGTGTGGCTCCTACCAAGGCTCTCAAAACCACAGGCAAGGGCATGGTTAAGGCATACTGGAATATTGATTCAAGAGGGTTAATTGCTAAGGCCTGGGGTTAATTGCTAAGGAAAGGTAGTGGAGTGAAGAGAGTGTGCCTAGACTCAAAGGAATGCACGCTTATCAGTATTATTTTTGTGTAATGTGTCCTTGTTATATGTACAAGGTTACATTATAAATGCCCCACGTACTTGGATGAACAGTTCTAAGTTGGACTGTTTTTTAAATCAGTAACTGATTTGTCACTGGATATGTGTTTATACCTATGTAAGATTATATGATCTGATGCAAGGCAGGGGAAAGTATTGTCTCCCCTTAAGGAACTGACATTTTAAAACTGATACTGGCCCGGTAGAGTGGCTCATGCCTATAATCCAGCACTCTGGGAGGCTGAGGCAGGTGGATTGCCTGTGCTCTTGGGTTCAATACCAGACTGGGCAAGAGTGAGACCCCTGTCTTTAAAAAGAAAAATAGCCAGGAGTTGTGGCAGGCACCTGTAGTCCCAGCTATCTGAGAGGCTGAGGCAAGAGAATCACTTGAGCACAGGAGTTTGAGGTTGCTGTGAGCTGTGATGCCACAGCAGCACTCTATCAAGGGCGACCAAATGAGACTCTGTCTCAAAAAAAAAAAAAGTGATATAGTTAAAATAAGAAATAGAACATTAGAAAGGAAGAATGGCAGGAAAAGAAAGGAAAATTTTGCCAAGAATAAAGAAGCTGGATCAAAAACATACAAAAGGGATAGACCTAACATATATATTCCTGAAAACTCATTAAATTTGTCTCCAATCAGACAATTCATTGATTTAATTATAATGTTACATATAATTGACTGTTGCTTCTAATTCCATCATAACAATGACTTAATATTTTATTCCAATTTTTTATCTTTGAACCTACACTTCTTCATTATTTTTATGAAGTAGCTAATAATATATAATAGTGGTGTTCTGTAGTGTAAATAATTGTCCTTATACTTTTCTTTTATTTTCTTTTCTTTTTTTTTTTTTTGAGACAGAGCCTCAAGCTGTCCCCCTGGGTAGAGTGCCGTGGCATCACAGCTCACACAGTCACAGCTCAAAGCAACCTCTAACTCCTGAGCTCAAGCAAGTCTCCTGCCTCAGCCTCCCAAGTAGCTGGGACCACAGGCACCCACCACAATGCCCGGCTATTTTTTGGTTGTAGCCGTCATTGTTGTTTTGGTGGGCCTGGGCTGGATTCGAACCCGCCACCTTAGGTGTATGTGGCTGGTGCCTTAGCCACTTGAGCCACAGGTGCCGAGCTGTCCTTATACTTTTCTTATTTTTAAAATCTTATTCTGAAATGGATCTCACATTATAAAATAAGTCACTTGAGATTCTAGTGTATCTGAATGACTGATTTTTGAGTGAACTGACTTTAAAAAGTTATTATAGAGAAAGGTAGTTCTGGGCAGATTTGAAGGAATGAAAGACAAGTCAAGAAGACATAGATAGAGTTGAGCATTGAGGCTCACCCCTGTAATCTGAGCACTTTGAGAGGTAGGAGGATTGCTTTAGGCCAGGAGTTCAAGACCAGCTTGGGCAATAACAAGACCCTATCTCTCAAAAAAAAAAAAAAAAAAAAAGAAGAAGAAGAAAGAAAAGAAAAATTAGCCATGGTTGGTAGTTGATGTAAGCTAGCTGGGCACTGTGGCCAGTGCCTATAGTCCCAGCTACTTGGGAGGCTGAGGCAAGAAAATCACTTAAGCCCAAGGATTAGAGGTGGCTGTGAGCTTTGATGCCACTGCCATCTACCGAGGGCGAAACAGTGAGACTCTGTCTCAAAAAAATTAAAAATAAATAAAACTGCAGTGCACTCTAACTTGGGCAAAAGAGACAGACCATGTTTGAAAAAAATAAAAAATGAGGAAGAAGAAGAAAGAATGAAAGGATAGTTGGCTCTCTAAAACAATGTTTATAGTTACTTTTAAATTTAAACTTTAGGCTCAGCACCTGTGGCTCAAGTGGCTAAGGCGCCAGCCATGTACACTCAAGGTGGCGGGTTCAAATCCAGCCCAGGCCCGCCAAACAACAATGACGGCTACAACCAAAAAATAGCCAGGCATTGTGGTGGGTGCCTGTGGTCCCAGCTACTTGGGAGGCTGAGGCAGGAGACTCGCTTGAGCCCAGGACTTGGAGGTTGCACAGCACTCTACCCAGGGGGACAGCTTGAGGCTCCTGTCTCCAAATAAATAAATAAATAAATAAATAAATATAAAACAAATTTAAACTTTAAATAGAGAAATTTGAATGTATTCTGTTCTGTAAAATCATAACCCTATAGTTTGAATTAAGATGAAATATAATAATGGTAACTCACTGATTATTTAAGTGTTCTTAAGATTACCAGAGCTTGCACCAAAAGAGTGAATTGGTATTCTATGAACCTCATGATACTTATCTTTTATTTCCAGGAGTTCCAGGAGTGCCTTCCAGCTCTTGTCCCCCTAATTGGATTACACATGAGAAGAGCTGTTATCTATTTAGAACATCACTAGAGTCCTGGACAAGCAGTAAAATACAGTGCTCTCAACTGAACTCGAATCTCCTGAAGATAGACAGCCCGGAAGAATTGGTAAGTGTAAATAAACTTCATTTAAAACTGTGGTCTGTATCGAGGAAAAAAATAGACGGAGATTCCAGGTAATGACAATTTTCCCTAAAATAAATTTATTTTAAATGTCCTTTAATAATAATAATAATAGCATGCATTAAACAAGTAAAGTGTAAAGTGTATGGTATATGCTTTTATTTTTTAATAATTAATGTAAGAGATAAACAATTTAACTTTAAAACAAATTCTTTATTTTTATTATTATTATTTTTTTGAGACAGAGTCTCACTCTGTGCCCTGGGGTTGAGTGCCACGGGTCTCACAGCTCACAGCAACCTCAAACTCTTGGCCTCAAGTAATCTTCTAGCCTCAGCCTCCTGAGTAGCTAGGACTACAGGCACCTGCCACAATGCTCTGCTATTTTTTAGAGACAGAGTCTCACTCTTGCTGAGGTTGTTCTTGAACTCCTGAGCTCAGAAGATCCACCTACCTCAGGCTCCCAAAGTGCTAGGATTATAGGCATGAACCACTGTGCCTGGCTAAAACAAATCTTTTTTTTTTTTTTTTTTTTTTTTGAGACAGAGCTTCAAGCTGTCCCCCAGGGTAGAGTGCTGTGGCATCACAGCTCACAGCAACCTCCAACTCCCAGGGTCAAGTGAGTCTCCTGCCTCAGCCTCCCAAGTAGCTGGGACTACAGGTACCCACCATAATGCCTGGCTATTTTTTTGGTTGTAGCTGTCATTGTTGTTTTGGTGGGCCCAGGCTGGATTCGAACCTGCCACCTTAGGTGTATGTGGCTGGCGCCTTAGCCACTTGAGCTACAGGTGCCGAGCCAAATCTTTTAAAACATACTCCATGTCTGCATGACTATAATAATCAGGCCACCATTCATTTTTGTGAGTTTGTGTTTCAATATTTAATTAGAAACTTCTCCCCCTTGTCATCATAATTATCAAGAAAGATAGCAGTAATCATATTAGACATTTTAAAGTATTTAAAATAGCTTTAAAATTCAGTATATGGTTGCTTTTTAACTTGATAATAGTATTACACCCCAAATTTAAGACACTGCATTAAATCATTTTATTTTATTTCTTCATTTATTTTGAGACAGAGCCTCAAGTCATCACCCTGG
>CAUYQV010145957.1:0-13879 GCA_963574575.1 Galagoides demidoff | reverse complement strand
CCATTCCTCTGAGGCATTCTTCTTCCCCTTCTGGGATACTTGTAACTTGTAATGCTTCATAAATTCCCATAATTCTGTCAGTGAATGTTCTGCTTTCTCTCTCTTCTTTTCTGCCTCTAACTATCTGCGTTATCTCAAGAGATTTGTCCTCTACCTGTGAGATTGTTTCTTCTGCATGGTCTAATCTGTTATTGATACTTTCTACTGCATGTTTAAGTTCCCTAATTAACTGCTTTAACTCCTGCAGGGCTGTTATATCCTATCTATAGTCTTCATTTTGTTCATCTCTTAATTTATTCTATTTTAGGATTTCCTTTTGGCTATTTTACACTTTTTCTGCAATTTCCTTCATTTTTTAAATTTACCACCTTTATTTTAAGTTCCCTTCTGTCATTTCTAACATTTCTTTATAGGTGGAATACTCTGCCACAACTACCTCATGGTCCCTTGGGGGTTTGTTCTGGACTGATTTTTCACGTTGCCAGAAATTTTCTGCTGTTTCTTTCTCATGAGTGTTTTGTTTTATCTTTTCTTTGCCCTTATCTTTCTTTCAACTCCTCTTGTTCTTTAAGTTATCGTGCTTCTGACCTAAGGTTTTGATGAGTCCTTATGGTACAGGACAAAAAAGATGAGAAGATCAAAGAAGAAGGGGGAAAAAATTAAGAAAAAGAAAAAAGAGAAAGGAGAAGGGGTGAGTAAAGGGGAATATTGACGAACAGAAGAGAGGCACACAAAGAGGGAAACAGGAGGAATAAGGGTGTACAGTAGGGTACTTTGACCCCCACCTTAAGCCCCCCCAAAATCTGGGGGGCCTGGTTTGGGTGTTTCCCTTAATGTCAGCAACTGTTTGTGAGCAGACCTGGTACCCCATCTCCACCAAATAGAGAGAAAACAAAAACACTATAAATCAAATCACAACAAATCAACAGAAAACTTTAGGGGATAAAATTGGGGGAAACAGAAAACAAATATCAGGGGCAGAAACACTAGCAACAGTGAAGTTATTATTATTAAAGAAGATAACAATAGAAAATTATATTTACACTAGAAAAATTGAGCAAGAAATAAAAAGAAAAATCTGGGGCGGGGGGAAGTTGAAATTAAAAAAGGGGGGGAAACCCACAAAACCCAAATCCAAAACAAACAGTATATATATATATCTCACTGAATATTGTCTGGGCAACAGGTGATCTTCTGGGGTATGAGAGGCTAATCACAATGCTGATACAGCTATATAAGATGAAGACTGTATGGAGGCTTCTGCTTACTTTTTATCCTCAAACCCCACAGAGTTGAGAGCCTGAATCTCTTCCCTGCATGCTTAAAATACACTTTCAACCGTTAACTTTGGCTAAGCAGAGGCTTTCACGGGAAAGCACATGTCACTGGGATCTCACCTGAAGTGGCTTTCTGCTTATCAGTTAAGCCAAAACAGGTCTCACTCTATGCCTCTGAAGGTCAAGGCTGCAAGGCAGCTCTCCTACTGCCAAATACTGAAAACTCCTCTCTTCCCCTCTGTCTAAGTCCCAGCCTTTGGCACTGTTCATAGTCATTAGAATACTCGACCAAGGTCTCCCAGGCCCGGACTCACTCTGCAACCCTGATAGCAGAGCCTGCAGGGCAGCTCTCCCACAATGGCTGTGCCCACCTCACAGCCAAACAACCATAGCTCCTTCCCAGCCTAGTGGCTCAGATCCAGACCCTGGACAATGCTTAAAATCACCTGCACTCTCGCCCAAGTTCTCCCAAGGTAATTCAACTGAGTGCCCAAGTCCAAAGAAACAGAACAACCCACAGGGATGGCCTTCCCTGTCGCCAATCTCTCTGCTGTTGTAGGTACAGCTGCAGCAACCCCCACGGCCTCAGACTGAATGGACACAACCACTTGCCACTTCTCCACTACTTTTATTTTCCTCCTTGGGTCCAGAAGTCTCTCACTCTCTCCCTGAGTCCCGAAAGGTACTTTTCTTGGCAAAGCCCACAAGCCAAAGATGCCTGGAGTCTTCTCTCCCCAGTATCACCTAGCAGGGTTGCAAATATGCTGTTACTCAGCCACCATCATGCTCCCTCCTTTGGCAGGGGACAGTTTTGACACCTACTTCCCCAGTGCCCTGAACATGGAGGCCGTGAATGGCATGGATTCAATTTAGGAGTCTGTGCAGAACAAATGTAAATTTTGAATCACAAGGTAAAATAGAGGGTATTTAGTTGCATACACATGTGAGAGACCAGGTGGGTACAAATAATGGCAATTATCTTAAAATTGAAGTGAATGAAACATGGGAAACACACTAGAATATGACATGCCAAAAGGTGAATGGGAAGTAGCTGCTATGGGAAGTGGGGGAGGATTAAGTGTCAGGGGCTACTGCCATTGTGCCCATGCTGTCACTTGATGGAGCCATCCTCCCACCGATTAAGGAAGGAGATCAATGGGCAGAATAGTTTAGGGGAGGCGAGAAGGAAAAGTAAAGATTCACACTACAACGTGTCAGAGGTATTGATGAAAGTTTGGAAAAGAAGATGGGCAGTGGGTGAGGGCAAAAGCAGTGTGGACTTGAGGGTAGAAGAAACCCCTACAGCTGAAGAGCTGAAGTCCGGGATTGTTGATTGATTGATTGATTGATTGGTTTGGCTCTTTAATCTTGTTCCTTGAATTGAAAAGATCTGAACATTGTTGAACAAATGTCAATGTGGGAGGGGGCAGTGGAAGAGGAGGAGAGTTCCTGAAGACACTAAATGGGCTGAGGGGCAAGCGAGCTGGAACCCTACAGGAGAGTGTGCTCATAAGACAGGAGCCAGAAAGAAAGAATCAGGGGAAGAAAAGATGAGACTGATCAGCGCATCTGTGCACAGGTATCTGCAATGCTATGATTACTACAGCATCCTGGTGCCAGTGCTGTCACCTCTCTGGCTGTCACGTGTGTCCCTCCTACACCTGAGGGCACCTCTATGCCTCATTTCCCTGAGGGCTCAGAGATGCATTTCCTACCTTTTGGACAGAAAAGTCCCCAATATCAGTCAAAATAGATGCCAAGATGATTCATTTATTGTCATGGATTCTGTCCCCAGTAAGAGACCTCTGATCCCCTGACCTCACTCTGCCCTCTAACCCATGTGATATTTTTTTTTCCCTTACTCCTTACATCCTGGGTCACTTTAGGGCTGTCTGTCTCCTTGCCTCTCCGTGGTCCTCAGAACCCACCCCTGCTTCCCCTCCTCCCCTGTGTCCTAGTCTATCCTGCCAACTGCTCTGATGTATGGGCTCCCAGGGAAGACATATCCATGATGGATGTGGTGCCATCCCTGCACTTCCCACACTGAGGAATGAGGGAGATGCTCAGCATAAAGCCCTCTAAGGTTTCCCATGTAGAGTCTAATCTTCTGGCAGTGGATCTTCTCAGAGAAAATGTGTTATACTTTTAGAAGGTTTCCACAGGTGTAGTCAAATTGTGTACCAGACACCAGTGGCAAATTTAAATAGCCTTCAAAACCTGAGAGGATGTTCATTTACTTATGTTTTTTTCAAAACAAGGTCTTAAGTGTATCCTCTATGTTTAATGTTTGCCAAATAAGCATGAATGTTGCAATTCCTATCGTCTGAAAATAAAGAGAGATGAAACTCATTAATTTATTTATTTATGGCCTAATTCTTTTGCTGAAAGTTTTCTGTACACTTAATTCATCAGAATTCCTTCACATCCATTTATAAGATATTTGAAAGTCTACCTCTAAAATAGTTTTCCCACTCCTTACATCTCAAGGAGAGTATAGAAAGGGCTGCTTCTCTGCATTCCACTATTAGGTTTCTCAAGTTCACTGTCAGTTGTAGCAGAAAAAAATAATGCTTTAATATGTTTCAGCAGCAGGTGTTTGAATAACCTTTGAATGAAAATGTTATTTAGTATTTAGTGGCCATCTGCCACTTTCGTTTGTGGATTCCGCTTTGGGACTCTGTGACACTTGGTCAGCAGCAAGGATGGGCCTGGGGAAACCTCGAATTTATGGCAAGAAGATTAAATGCAGGCAGTGTTCTTGAGGATGGTGCCATTAACCTAAGGTTTGTGTAACTTTGATAAGTGTCAGAATTGTGCTTCACTCCCCTTCCTCTCATGACAAGTGGCCCAGCCTCCTAGAACCAAAAGGCTGGCACACAGCACGTGGAAACACCAGGTCCTCGTTCAGACATTGGCTGAACAATTCAGGTACGTTCCTCCAGGACATGGGACAGACACTGATGATTGACCCTCACCTGTAACAGCAATGGCTGTCCAGAGAAAACCCAAATCATCTGCTTGAATCCCAAGAGAAATGCAGACTTCCCACTAGATACCAGAAACTCATAGTTCTCATGGAACACCTCTCTGGCTAGAGCGCAAACCCAGAATGTACCAGGTGAGCACCTCTGTTCCTGGGACAGACAGACACCTAGATCCATGCAGGGACACACAGAAATGAGGAAGAGAGGCAAGATACTAGCAAAGTTAGTGGAGCCCAACTAGAGACATAGAATCAGCTTTATCCAATCCTCCTGCCACGAGGACACATTTGCCTTAGACGGCTTCTAGTCTGAAAATGCCATCCCCTAACCTGAGCCTTGCCCATGCGCTATACTGGGGGCCTGACCAGAACCGTCCTGCATGGTCTGGAAGAATGACCAGAAATGTCCTGAGCTTTTCACTCCAAAATGCTTGTCAGGGATGGGCTCAATGCCTTGAAGTCTCCAGTGTTCCTGGCATAGGTTTGAAAGCCATGAAAAGTGTGGAGAAAGGATCACTGAAGGGGTCGGGTCCTTAGAAGCCTTCCTTTCCATTGGCTGCCAAACACACATTAGCTAGCTTCTAACTTGGGACCTCCTAAGAGCAGAGAGAGGTGAAAATACAACAGGGGCCTCATGATGTGTGTGGAGTAGACTGTGTCTGGGGGAGCATAACAGAGCCTCACCCTCTACTGGCATGAGACAGCCCCATATGTACACAGGTCTCACCTTTACATGATGGATGTCTGCAAATTACCCAGCTAGGTACGTCTCTATTTTTCATACTTACATGGCTGGACATGTTCCAAGCACCCATCCTATACCCAAGGCTGATGTTGCCAAGTGCCTGGGTGTCCAGTGTCTGACATAAGTTCTCCCTCATCTCCCTCTTTACTCGCCATGCCCTGGGTATGCAGGAGGAACATACAGCCCAGCACATGAAGCCCTCAAGATATGGAACTCATCACACACACGTCAAGACTTTCATCTTCCATAATCCCTTCTCTTTCCGAATAACACACAACCTACCCATTCATACTTGCCGATCCTGAGTTAAAAATTTATGTGAGAATTCCCATGCCTCCCTTTTCTCAAACCCCACCACGTTACTCTGTGTTTTCACCTTGGTGAGAAGAGAACATGTAGAGTTGGATAGGAGTAGTTCCCAGCCTAATGGGCAGCTCACTCCCTAACAGACGCCGATAACTGCAGGTATGAAAATGAACTGCCAGCTGCTGTAGGCCACCTGTAGAAGAGGAGTTTTGAATTCTCAGGTGGGACAGGAGACTTTTCAGAGTGGGCTTGTTGGAATCCGCAGCAAATAACAATGGATTTGCTGACATCTGTGGCCCAAGATCTCTAGGACAACCCAGGGAGAGACTCAGGCCCAGCCATTCAGTGCGGTGCATATACAGACAGGACAGACTGCCTGAGTCTTCTTCTCCTTTCATGTGGGGGATATTGAATAACTACAAGGCCAAAGCTGCCTAACGTGGCTAAACCTTACCTGAAACTTCTCCAGGACTGGAGTTCCTGAACCTCACAACTTACTAAAACTGTTCATTGATGAAGTGCTTAGATATGGCTCAGCTGAGGAAAGGATACATAATAGCAGTTTACTGGAAATTTTACACATTGTGCAAAGTACTGACATTTCTGAGCAACGGAAGCCAAGAAGCATCTGCCCCAATCAGTGTGGTCTATTTGAAGAAAGGTTTTGAGAGACAATAAAAAATGTCTAACCCTCGAAGGACCAAGGATTTAGGCAGGGAAGAGCAGGAATGATGCTCCTGCTCACTGTTTCCAGTTTGGGGCCTCATGACTCCTGAACTGCATCCTACAGAACCTTCCTGGTTATTCTACTTCTCCTTACCCTTAGCATGAGGAGGATGGGACTCTGTCCTCAATACACTATCCACGTATGGATTCATGCTCTTCAAGAAGGGGCCAAATGGATCACTTCATATAGGGAGGTATGAGATGGCTTACTTCCTTTATTTTTGTGACAATGGGAGAACTTCCTCTTGGTCTGGAAATGACAAAGCCTGCCACAAAATGCCTCCCCTCAATGACCATGAATATACATGTCATATTTTTAATTAGAGCCAATATGATGTCATTCATTGTGAATAAGAAAACACACACATCTCAGAGTTCCTGTAACAGACATTTTATTGAAAGACCACAAGGATCCTACAAAGTGCAAGACCAAATCAGAGAACACATTTCCTAGGCACAGAAATCAGAAGCGCTCAGAATAACCTTACAGGTGGTGTGTTAAATACATTCTCTGCTGTTGAACATGTCGTTAAGGAGAGAGAGCAGACAAACAGTCATGGTGCCTGAGTGAGAAGGTAAATAAAAATTGTCACCTCCCCATCAAAAAAAAAAAAAAAAAAAAACGACAACCAGATCTAGCCCTTCCCTTTCCATACACCATTTCCCTTAGAAAAGTCATAACTGTTAAATTGTCAGTGTGCTTCTTTGAAATGTTTGTTCAAATTTTGAAAGCTAAGTATGCCTCTTTCCAATCTTACAATGAAGAATGGTTAAGGACCCGCCAGTAAAAGACTTGGGCTGCATAAAAACTGGGAATAGAGGGGATACCTTAAGCAGCTGAAACCAGATCCTCATCACAGCCATTCTAGAAGTGATAGAGGGAAACGCACCTCCTAGGCTGTGCCCAAGGATCCTGATGAAGTGACAGGAGATAACCCTGAAATTGGAAGCATTGAGGGCACACTGTGTCACGGAGTTTACCAGTAAGTCAGCAAAAGCAACTACAGCTGCTGCCCAAACTTTTTCACATACTGTACTATGGGACCATAAGGGACAGTGAACAGCCATGTGTAAGTCTGTGCCATTTTCATCAGGTCTAGAGCCACGCACAGAGCTGGGCACCATGGCAAAACTTCACCAACAGATGAACCCACAATTGACCGGGAGAAAGGACAATGAGATCCTGTCCCCATCATAAATGGAACAACTTCGCAAAGGCCCACATTTCCCCATGTCACATTCACATTGTTTTCTTCTGTCCCCAGCTATGCTGATCCACATGTACTGTGAGGGAAGGAAAAGGGGCACAGGGGACAATTCCTTGCAGACTAATGCCCATCGAAAGCTCCCCAAATTCCTGTGTCCTCCATGACCTCTGCATTCTCCTTACACTCAGGACACTCCTCAAGTTTCTTCTTGAACACATAGGCAATGTGAATTAGGAACTCAACTGACCTATCCCCTCCTCCCACTGCAACTCCACCTTGACCTTCAACAGTCAGTGGCTGTAGTACTGCACAAGGGGCATAAGTCCCTCACTGTGCTATCTACCACACTTCCTGCTGAGGGTACAGGCAACGTCTCCTTGAGACTGTGTACACAGGCCTCCGAAAGAGGAAAATGACACAACTTACACCATAAAGCGGCAATGGTATCCAGCACGCAAATGGGAAATGTGACCCCTACCGCCTATAGGAATGTGTCCCCATATCATGAGGAATAGGAGAGGTTAAACTGCCAGCCTGGATACCTGATCCACAAAGTTTCTTAACCCATAGACTCATGGGCTAAGACACAAGAGGAACTGAATATCACCAGTTTCACATACCAGTCAAAAGCATGGTCCATGTGACTTTCCCTTTCCAGTGAGGTGCAGAGTATCATCAGCCGAAGAGTGCATGAGAGAAATGCTTGGCCAAAATGCCAACTACCTTTCCACTCTCTGCATCCAGAAGCTCGCAATTCCTGTGGCACCATCGCTGTGTACAGTGCAAAACACCGAGCACAGAAGCCTGACCATAGGCCGTCACCCGTTTCTACCCTAGACCCCAAATTTCCCTCTCCCCAGATGATGTCACAACTGCTCTTTCCACATCAAATCCAGAAAGTTCCTGAACCCCCAGACAAATACACCAAAACACAAGAGGACCTAAGCATCATTAGCTTCACATCCTGGTCAGTGGCAGGATCCACAGGAATTTTCCTTACCAGCCAGGTGCAGAGTATGATCAACGGAAGAGTGCAGGGCAGACATGCTTGGACAAATGCCACCTACATTCCAATTCCCAGCAGACACAGTGCTCATAATGCTGCCATATCACCGCTGTACAGGGTGTAAACCACTCAGCACAGAAGCCCGACAATAGGCCATCACACGTTTCTGCATGGGACCTAAAATTCCCCTCCCCCAAATGCTGGCAGGGCTACACTTTGCTCCCTGTTGGACCTTCCACAAGACTTTGGAGCCATTGAAATGTAGGGAAAGAAGTCCCTGAGGAGGAACTTGCAAGGAGACACCGGGTGCACCAGTTCACTTTAATAAGTGTCCGCTGGTGAACACAGCTCACTACTAATATGAAACACTGAGGGGTCAGCTCACCAGATAGAGAACGTTCCCATAAGCAATCAAAGGGGCCTCTCAGAACACTGCCTGAGATTACTCCACTCAGCTACAATATAAGACATGAAGGGCCACCTTCCCCAAAGCCATTTGTCATAGGGAAAGGCAGTGCACAGAATGAGCCAATCACTGCTAAGCCCTCACAGCTAAACCCAGAGTTCTCATTGAGAATGGAAAGCAAGGTGCTTCCCCCTTTGAAAGCATCATCTTTGCCAAGGGGGCACACTTGGCCATTTCACACTCAACAATACACTTTTTTGCAGTGCCAGGCACAGGGAGGCAGGACCTACACCCTCCAACACATAACACCTGTCAAAACATGGCTACCAGAGTCCCTCAAGCCTCCTGTATATTCTCTGGATATAAACATTGTTCATAAAATAGAAAGAAGATGGAAGGTGGGGTAATAAATCCTTTTGCAAGCACCAGAAACTTCCTTAAAAAGCCTTTTCAGAGGCTCACACCAGCAATCTCAGAACTCTGAGAGGCCGAGGCAGGTGGACTGCTTGAGCTCAGATGTTCCAGACAAGCTTGAGCAAGAGTAGGATCCATTGTCTACTAAAAATATGAAAACTAATAGAGCATTGTTACAGGTGTGTGAGGCCTCAGCTACTGGGGAGGATGAGGGAACAAGGTTGCTAGAATCTAAGTGTTTCAGGTTGCCATAAGCTATGATGCCAGGACACTCTATCCTAAGGCAAAAAAGTGAGACTTTGTCCCGAAAATACAAAAAAACAAAAACAAAAACAAAGGAAAACAAACTTTACTTCTCACAGTTTGTAAATTATACCACAGAATTAAAGTCCAGCTGAACCTAGATCTGCGTCCCTTCCAATGCTATCCTGGCTTTGTTTCCGTGGCAAGGTAAGTCCACGTTCTAAAATCATTAGTGTCCTCTGTGAAATGGATATGATAAGAATACTATTTAGCTACTCTCATTTTTAGAGGATGAGGTAATATCCCAATGAAAAGAATTGAGCACACAGTTCTAGATTCCAGTGAACCCAGTCCCAGTGATAACTGTGACTGATTTCTTTTAGCATCATCACCACTACAATCAGCATCATTATCCCTACCATCACCATCATTACCAGTAGGATAAGGTGCTTCATAAAATGACCACCGTTGTCCAAGTTACATGACTGCATGCATGTCACAGGGAACTCTTATCACAGAGGAAACACTCGGTTACATTTTTATCCATGGCAAAGAGGAGACCTTTGCCTACACCTTATGTTTAAAGAAAGACCGTGATGCAAGGAAGAGAAAGCAGCTGCTGTTTAAGGTGGAGATACAGGCCTTCAATGCACAGGGGTGGAAATATGCCTCTCCCTCATCTGTGGGAAACTTCCCCATGCCTTGATAAAGAACAATGACGAGAATCCAAATTAAACACATGAATACTGCCATGGAAAAGCCTCCTTGGAAATGATGCCGAATGATCACATTGTACGTAACTCCAGCTAGTCAGGTTATTCTTGAAATAAATTGCATTATGTTCTCCTGAAATCTCAGAGATTGCCCATGACTATATAGTAACTGCATAATGCAAAGTTATTTTACAACCAAGGGAGCTTAATAAAACCTAGATATAGTATCCCATTTTATCAAATAGTAACAAAATCAGAAGTCTGCCTCTCATGTAATCCATATACTTTAACTCCAAAGCCATGCCTTGAGGTGGCCATGAGAATCCACTCTCTTCACACTTCTTCTATAAGGAAGAGGCATGTAAAAGCTCTTTAAGTCAAATTGGAGTGTGACATGGAATCCTGTGCACCAAGAATCTGTAGCACATTACCATTCCCACTGGTGCGTGCCCACTCACTGACTACATACCACAAGAGATTAAATGACAAGGGTGGCCTCGGAATGAACTCCTGGGAATGATCCAGGAAACTAAAAGTCCTACATGCAAACTGGAGGAGGTCCACCTTCTCTTCCATTCAGGGCCTGGGTCCTTGAGACTTCCACCAATTATTGAGGCATCTTCTAGCATCCTCTACCTTTTGGATTCTTGTTTAATGCCATTACCCAGTGCAATTATCCAGCAAAGTATACCTTTTTGATTTCCCCCACAACTCCTCATCCAAAACAAATGAAAACCAAGGAGAACCAAGATGACTGTGCCAACACAGAAAAAGTGGCACTAAATGTGACACTGCCTGTGGAACAGGGAGGAAGCCTCATAGTTACCTGAAGTTTCACCAGTGCTTGTGAATAAGAAACAACCCATCCTGGGGTGGCACCTGTGGCTCAAAGGAGTACGGCGTGGGTCCCATATGCCAGAGGCGGTGGGTTCAAACCCAGGCCTGGCCTAAAACCACACACACACACAAAACAAAGCAAAACAAAACAAGAAATAACCCATCCTTGGCCATCATCATACTATTTGGTAAACAAATGTGGGTTTGGGTAATGTTTTTCCATGTATGTCAGAACTCAGATTTTCATTGGGTGGGAAATAAAAATGACTGCCATCTTCCAAGGGCTTAAAAGTAACTGAGCCAATTACGCAGATAAATGAAAGTGCTGGATAAAAGCTAGACACTTTAGGGTCTAGTCCCAAAGCTACGTGGAATTTGACCTAAGGTGTGTGAACTTCAGGATCTGTGATGCCACCTTCTCCATGACATTTGTGCCCATAGAAAAGTACAGGAAGCAGAGAGACCCACTGAGAGTAAAGTTTAGACTTCTCTGGGAGAACAAGTTAAAATGGTGCATATTTCTACTTAGCATGTGACTTCCCTTTTCCACACTGCCAAAAGACTTCACCTGAATTTCAGTAAATAAATCACAAAACAGACAAGAAACGGCTTTACACAGGCAAACAAAGGGCAGAGACCTTTCTGCCACTGCCGATTATAAGGCTGAGTCCAGTCTGCACACTTGACAAACAGTAGAGACCTGATCCATGCCTGGTAATAAGCCTTGTTATTCTCCACATATCGTGTTCGAGGTGATCAGAACGGAACGTGGATCAGGAGAAGGAAAAGACTTGGGTCCTGTGCTGACTCTTCCCTCACATCATGGTCAAGAGGTGTGGATTCCAAGGGGAGACCCCATTAACCTCTGAGGAAGCTAACTTTCCCTGGAAAACAAAACAAACATTTAAATAATATTATTGCCAAGTCTATGGAGCGTGACTCATGATGACAGTTGATTTCCACTACGTGCATCATGTGACATTGTAATTCCCACTGTGCAAATGAGGAAGCTGAGAATCAAATATGACAGTGAGAAAGGGCCATGGGACACAGACAGTGGACACTGTGAAAGAGACAGACTGTGTGATCCCAGTAACATCTTCAAAGGAAGGAACAGGCCAACAATGAATAAAAGAATGAAGATTTAAAGCACTGACTTGTGCATTACTTGCATTGTCAATCTGTGTCTCCAAGACCCTGAGTAAATAAAGCCCTGCTCTCCATGCTGGAGGTACACTGGCAGACCACCGGTGTCCATCAGTCATTTTGTTTGGCAGTGACACATTTTTCCTTGTGATAGATACACATGTCTATACATTACCTTCAGACCAGTGTTCTTGCATCACAATGAACACGCCTCTGAGCAGCAATCCCACAATCCCCACATTTCTGCAGTTGATTTTTGTCCATACATTCTAGTTCTTCCTGATGTTGCTTGTTACTGCAAAAGTTTCCGTTGAGGGTAAAAGATCAAAATCTTGAAAATCTAATGGGAAAATTAGGTTTTTTTTTTTTTTTTAAATGGTAAAATTCAAAAACATTCAATTTGTCTCACACTGGGCACCCCCAGTGAACAGAGGAACACTACTTGTACCTGGGAAATTTTCAATCTCTAGCAGAGTCGATATCACTAAGTTAATTAGCAGTGGCCTTGGACAGACCTTAACATTCCTGGTAGTTCCCAGCTTAGAGATTGGAAAGAGGTTTCAAGACCTTCCTGAATGATAGTATAGCAGATATGAGATGGGTGCGGCCCTGTGCTCAACACCTGTCACTTCCCACAAGATAAGGTTGCTCTTACCCGTCTTGCTACTCATGACAGTTAGCACCAATTCCACACCAGTCACATTACAGGGTCACACCCTGACCAGTCCTTGACCTACCTACCACAAATCCTAGAGGAGATGGTGACTGTACACATCTGCAAGGAAAAGAGGTGGTAGCCTAGCACCAATGAAGGCACACACATGGAAACTGATAAGGTAGGTGAGAGGGACACGGGTCTTACAATCCTTACGAAGAAGAGCTTCTGAAAATACTAGTGTGATGTGAATGAGTGAAAGGTAATGTGAAAGAGAGAAGGCATGAGCTATACCACAAGACCAGATGGCAGCACTTTACAGAGGCACCAATGTCCCTTTCATAAGGACCCATAGGTCATCATGGAGAAGGTCAATAGGAGGAGCCTGTTTCAGACAATTCTTTTCTTGCCCAGACTCTCCTGTGAGCACAACCCTCTTCACTTGCATGCATAGAAAACTTTAAAGTGATTTCTTTCCCATGGAAAAACACATGCAAATGGTGAGAAACACTGCATTGCAAGGAAAATAGCATATTAAATACACAATTGTGCTTCAAAGGTAAAATGGGGCCACATGTTGTGCAAATGTCATTCACTCCCAAATAAATGAAGGCACTTAATTTCACTGTGAATATCTTTATTTGTAAATGGCAAATTTTTCATAATGTTCAAAGCCAATGTATGCAAATCACTGGAGATAGGATCGGACTGAGTAATGTGATATTGAGCAGGCAATTCTTTGGGAAAATGAAATGCCAAGCAACGTGCAGTGGTGACAGGTGACCAGTACTTCAGGGCATTCACTGTCGTCAAATAAGCATTGAGTCAGTAAGTTGTTGCGGTTTTACAATGAAAATGCCACCAGAATTTCTTCAGTAGGGGTACATCTACACAATGACATATAAGAAAACTAAAACTTCCGCAAATATAGTGACAGCAAGATAATTTGATGGTGAAATAAGGTGAGAGTTCAGGCTAGCTGGGAACTTGAGGTCAAAACTACCATAAAGCAGGAGGCGCAAAGCCAGTGAAAACATTATCTACCTTACATATACGTTGAAAATAACAAAAAAGGCTCGGCGCCTGTGGCTCAATCGGCTAGGGCGCCAGCCACATACACCTAAGGTGGTAGGTTCGAATCCCCAGCCCGAGCCCGCCAAACAACAATGACGGGTGCAACCAAAAATTGGCCGGGCGTTGTGGCGGGCGCCTGT
>CAUYQV010145956.1:0-52249 GCA_963574575.1 Galagoides demidoff | reverse complement strand
TCCTTGGCAGGCCACATGTGGCCTGGGGGCCATAGTTTGAGGAGGCCTGATTATGAATTACTAACATTATGCAATATTTGCTTCTCTGCCTCTCTATTTCTATTTCAAAAATTTGTTTTTTTTTTTTTTGAGATGGAGCTTCAAGCTATCCCCCTGGGTAGAGTGCCATGACATCACAGCTCACAGCAACCTCCAACTCCTGGGCTCAAGCGAGTCTCCTGCCTCCGCCTCCCAAGTAGCTGGGACTACAGGCACCCGCCACAATGCCCGGCCATTTTTTGGTTGCAGCCATCATTGTTGTTTGGCGACCCGGGGTGGGGATTCGAACCTGCCACCTTAGGTGTACGTGGCTGGTGCCTTAGCCGCTTGAGCCACAGGTGCCAAGCCTATTTCAAAAATTTGTTACATGCTTAATTTTACAAAGCTGTTGAGAAAGAGACAAGTACAACTCTTTTTGCTTTTAAAGAACTTTCATTCTAAGATAATTCTGTTATCTTTCTAAGGTAAAACTTTTATAAATTAAATCTATATACAGTTAATTAAAGGTAATAGGGAAAAACACAACAATTTTAAAGTAAATGTCTGTTTTAAACTTGTTGCTTGATCTATTTTCACAAATACATAAATACTTCCAGCTAAATATTAATATCTTCCCCTTGTTTAAGCATAACCCTAATACTAATTAACATATTTATATTCTAGGTTTGGGTTGGTACCATTGGGTCAGGCCCCAGGGGTCGGAATCTCTGTGCTACCTTCCAGCATACTGAAACATTTGAGTTCCAAGATGAAGTGGGAGCACTTCTGTTATCTGTATGCCAGACTGTGAGCCAAGGAATTTTGTGTTTCTTGCCATCTTACAAAGTAAGGAAATATTTATTGTTTCTTTTATCTATAAATCTCATTTAAATAAATAAATTATCATGATAATTTAAATATTACCATGATAAGTTTCTTAGGGTCAGACGTGACAAGATAATTATAGTTTTCTAAACGTTATAGTTTGTTTTACTTACTGATTTTTCTACTTAAAAGTCTAAAAGAATAGAAGTCATCAAATAATGTAATTTACGAGAACTCCTTAAGTGTAAGTGATTTTTTTTTTTTTTTTTTGAGACAGAGTCTTACTATGTCACTCTTGGTAGAATGCTGTGGCATCACAGCTCACAGCAACCTCAAACTCTTGGGCTTAAGCGATTCTCTTGCCTCAGCCTCCCAAGTAGCTGTGACTACAGGCACCCGCTACAACTCCCGGCTATTTTTTTGTTGTTGTTACAGTTGTCATTGTTGTTTAGCAGGCCCAGGCTGGGTTTGAACCTACTACCCTCAGTGTATGTGGCCGATGCTGTAACCACTGTGCTACGTACAGGTGCTGAGCCAGTGTAAGTGATTTTTATTCTTAGGGACAAGTTGATATTTTCATAGTTAAAGACTAAAGGAGCAGGGCACCAGTCGCATATACTGGGGGTGGCGGGTTAGATCCCAGTCCTGGCCAAAACTGCAAAAAAAAAAAAAAAAGAAATTACTAAAGGAGCAATCTTTTTCACTTTCATAAATTATTCTTTTTAATATTTCAGTAAAGTGAATATAAGCCACACTTTCTTTGCTGCCCATTATTTTGCTTCATGTTCTTTTCTTATTTTTTTTAATAGTTTGATTTTTAACAATTTTTTTAGAGTCAAATTGAAATTATATAGTATATTTTGGTCCTCTTAATATTAAAGCATTGAAACTATATATAATACCTGACAGTAACATCACATTTTGTCAAAATCTAAACTAAATCCAATTCAGAGATGTGATATTCTCTTCGCTGTTTTCATGGGAAGTTATATCTCTAAGGACGGATGCATAATTAAGTAATATGTTTCAGTGACAATTTTGATACTTTTGGCTCTCTTACTGTCTTACTGTATGTGCATACTTTGTTAGCCAGAGATACACTGAAGCAATTAGTCTCATAAATGAAAAGATTTGTTTTCAGAAGGAAATTAATCAGGTAATTTTTAGCAAGAATATTTAAAAATAAAATGGACATAAACATTTTAAAATTTTTTAATAGAAAACAAGATTTATGTTAGAGGATGAACATCTACACCTAACAATTATATGTAGGAAAACTAATAATTAAATCTGGCATTAAGCCATACAATAAAATATGTGGGGATTTGACCTTACCTAATACTACTTGTGGACTTTTAGTTTTAAATACAGAAACAAATCTTTTCTGGGAAATTGGAAGAAAAGTTATTATAGAATTATGTAAACCATATTCACTCTAGAGTTATATAAGAAGTAAAAAAATCTTGTCACATTGGTAGCAACCTTTTTATATTTTCGAAGTTCATTCACTTGTAGCATATATCAGAATTTATTTCTTTTAATGACTATTTCATAGCATATATATAATATACATGTGATATATATATATATATGTGACAATTTGTTTATACATTCATTTGTTGATGGACATTTGGGTTGTCTCCACCTTTTGTCCATTGTGAATAATGCTATGAACATTGGTGTATTCATATCTGTTTGAGTTCTTGCTTTCAGTTCTTTTGAATATATATCTAAGTAATAGAACTTCTGGATCTTATAGTAAATTAACTTTTTGAAGAACCAGTTTTTCATAGCCATTGCATAATTTAGATTCCTGTCAGCAGTGCAAAAGGATTCCAATTTCTCCACAACCTTACAAACACTTATTATTTTGTATTTTTTTGATAATTGATTTCCCAATGGGTATCTCTTGTTATTTTGATTTGCAGTTCCCTTGTGGCTAATGAAGTTGGATATGTTTTCATATCTTTTCATGTGACAATTTGGTTATCTTCTTTGGAGATATATTTGTTCAAATCTTTTGTGCATTTTTTAAATTTAATTTTTTGGTATATTCACAAAGTTGAGCAACCATTACTGCTATCTAATTCCAGGTCATTTTTCTGACCTCCAAATGAAATCCTTTACCCATTAGCAGTCATTCCTTCCTCTCACCTTCTATTTCCTGATAACCACTAATCTACTTTCTGTTTCTGTAGATTTGCCTTTTCTGAACATTTCATATAAATTGAATCATACAATATGCATGGCCTTTTATGTCTGACTTTTTCACATAGCATGATGTTTTCAAGGTCTGTGTTGTAGGATGCTTTAATACTTTATTCCCTTTTATGGCTAAGTAATATTCCTTTTACTTTCAACCTATTTGTGTCTTTGAATTTAACTTGTGTTATTTATAGACAACATATAGTTGGATCATTTTCTTTTGTAAAACTTTATTCAAATTAATATGAGTGTACAATATTTAGGTTACATTGTGCTCACTTCCAAGGTAAAGTTCCATTTATAGAAGAGCCCCTTTCCCAGGAGGCGTGTTATTCACTCTCACAATGTGTACATAAGGTGAGATCCCGCCTCATGCCCTCCCTCCTTCTGCCATATGTCTTCCTTCCTCCCCCCTTTAACTTCCCTTTACCACCTAACTGGACTATAATAGTGGTTTTTGTTGTTGTTGTTGTTTGTTTGCTTTTTTTAAAAACAGAGTCTTACTTTATCGCCCTCCGTAGAGTGCCGTGGCATCACATAGCTCACAGCAATCTCCAACTCCTGGGCTTAGGCGATTCTCTTGCCTCAGCCTCCCAAGCAGCTGGGACTACAGGCACCTGCCATGACGCCCAGCTATTTTCTTGTTGCAGTTTGGCCAGGGCTGGGTTTGAACCCACCACCCTCGGTATATGGGGCCTGCCCCCTACCAACTGAGCCACAGATTCCTGTTCTTATAACATGTCATTGTTTATATATTGATTTCATATTAGTATGGAGTACACTGGATATGAATTTTTCCATTCTTGCAATACTTTACTAAGAAGAATGTATTTCAGCTCCATCCAGTTAAATGTAAAAGATGTGACCTCTCCATCTTTTTTAATGGCTGGATAATATTCCATGGTATACATATACCACAGTTTGTTGATCCATTCATGGGTTGATGGGCACTTAGGTGGCTTCCACAACTTGGCAATTATGAGGTGAGCTGCGATAAACATTCTAGTGCAAATGTCTTTATGGTAAACTGATTTTTGTTCTTCTGGGTAGATACCTATTAATGGGATTGCAGGGTCAAATGGAAGGTCTACTTTTAGATCTTTGAGGGTTCCTCATACTTCTCTCCAAAAGGGCTATGTTAGTTTGCAATCCCACCAGCAGTATAGAAGTGTTCTCTTCTTTCCACTTCTTCACTAGCATCTGGTATTTTGTGACTTTGTGATGTAGGCTCATCTTGTTGGGCTTAGGTGATGTCTTAGAGTGGTTTTGATTTGCATTTCTCTGTTGATTAAAAATGATGAGCATTTTTTTCATGTGTTTGTTGGCCATTTGTCTGTCATCCTCTGAGAAGTTCCTGTTCAAATCTCTTGCCTACTTATAGAGAGGGTTAGTTGCACTTTTCTTTTTGTTTAATTTGAGTTCTCTGTGTAGATTGTAGTTTTCAGGCCTTTATCAGATTCATAATAAGCAAAAATCTTCTCTCATTCTGAGGGTTGTCTGTTTGTGGTACTTTTATGTGCAAAAGCTTTTTAGCTCGATTGTTTTCATGCTACAGTATGGATGAACCTAGAGGATATTATACTGAGTGAAATATGCCAGTTACAGAAAGGCAAATAACTGTATGATTCCACTTCTAAGAAGTACATATAGTAGTCAAATTCATAGAGATAGAAAGAGTAGTTGCCTGATCTCTGCTAACCATTCTACTCTCTTCCTTTCTGAGTTCAATTGTTTTAGATTCCACATACAAGTGAGAATATGTGCTATTTGTCTTTCTGTGCCTGGATTATTTCATTTAGCATAACGTTCTCCAATTCCGTACATGTGAATAATGCTGCAGTGAACAAGGGAGTATGGACTTCTCTTTGAGAAACTGTTTTCAGATCTTTTGAGTAAATACCTAAAAGTAGGATTGCAGGATTATATGGTAATTCTATTTTGAGTGTTTTGAAGAATCTGTTTAGTTTTCCATAAAAGCTGTACTAATTTAAATTGCTACTAAGAGTATATAAAAGATTCCTTTTTCTCTACATCCCTACCAATGCTTATCTTCCATCTTTTTGATAATTTACTTTAACAGGTTTGAGGTGGTATCTTATGGTTTTTATTTGCCTTTCCCTGATGTTGAACATCTTTTCATCGTATACTTTTTAACCATTTGTATGTCTTCTTTGAAGAAATGTATATTCATGTCATTTGTCTATTTCTTAATTTTTTTTTCCTATTAAGTTTTAGGGAGTTCTTATATATTTTGGATATTAACTCTTTCTTCATTTGGGCTTGCAAATATTTTTTTCTCAATCTGTAGGTTCTCTTGACTATGTTAGTGATATTCTTTACTATGCAGTTTTTTTGTTTAATGTATCTTATTGTTCTATTTTTGCTTTTGTTGCTAGTGCTTATGGTATCAAATCCAAAATAAAAATCATTGCCCAGACCAATGTTGTGTAGTTTTCCCTGTATATTTTATTCTAGTAGTTTTACTGCTTCAAGCCTTAGGCTTAAGTCTTTAATCTATTTTGAGGTTGAACATGTTGGTTCTTGGTTCATGTCTATAATTCCAAATCCCAGCTACTTGAGACCCTGAAATGGGAAGATCACTTAAGCCCAGGGGTTTGAGGCTATAGTGAGCAATGATCACACCACAGCACTCCAGCCTGGGTGGCAGAATAGGACCCTGTTTCTTTAAAAAAAAAAAAAAAGAGAAGAAGAAAGAAAGAAAAAAGGAAGAAAAAGAAAAATTCATTTTGAGCTGATTTTTATATATGGTGTGAGATAAGGATCCAATTTCATTCTTCTGCCTGTTGATATCCAGTTTTCTCAGAACTGTGTATTCAGGGAACTTTTTTCTATTGTATATACTTCGTACCTTTGTTAAAAATCAATTGGTTGTACCTGCATGGGTTCATTTCTGAGCTCTATTCTGTTCCATGATATACCTTTATAGTGTAGTTTGAAATTAAGTAGCAAGATGCCTCCGGCTTTGTTGTTTTTGCTCATGATTGCCATGGCTATTCAGAGTTTATTATGGTTATATAGGAATTTAGGATTAATTTTTTCTATTTCTAAGAAAAATAACTTAGGAATTTTGATAGGGATTATATTGAATTGGTAGATCCCTTTGGGTAATGTGGACATTTTAATAATGTTCTTCAGTCCATGAACATAGGATATTTTTCCACTTACTTATGTCTTCTTCAATTTCTTTTATCTAAATTTTATAGTTTTCAGTACATGGGTTTGTCATCAGCAAACAGAAACAATTTCACTTTTTCCTTTCTTATTTGCATACCTTTTATTTCTTTCTCTTGCTAAATTGCTCTGTCAGGGACTTCCAGTGCTATATTAAATAGAAGTGGTGAAAGTGGGCATTCTTATCTTGTTCTAGACCTTAGAGGAGAGGTTTTCAACTTTTTACCATTGAATATGATGTTAGCTTATAATATCTGGCCTTTATTATGTTGAGGTACATTTCTTCTATGCTTAATTTTGTAAGAGTTTTTCTCATGAAAATATGTTGAATTTTGTCAAATGCTTTTTCTGTATCTAATGAGACGTTCATATGGTTTTTGTTCTTCATTCTGTTAATGTGAGGTATCACGGTTATTCATTTGCATATATTTAATGATCTTTGCATCCCAGAGACAAATCCCATTTGATTATGATAGTGATCCTTTGGATATGTTACTGAATCCGGTTTGCTAGTATTTTGTTAAGGATTTTTGCTTCTATATTCATCAAGGATATTGATTGGTGTGGTCTTCTCTTGTTGTAATATCCTTATCTGGCTTTGGTATCAGGGTAATGCTGGCCGTATAAAGAGTTTGGGAGTATTCCTTCCTCTTCAATTTTTTTGAAGAGTCTAGGAAGGATTGGTGTTAGTTCTTCAAATGTTAGGTGGAATTGAGCAGTGAAGCCATTGGATCCTGGGCTTTGACTGGAAAGAACTCATTTTTGGTCTGTTCAGATGTTCTATTTCTTTATGATTCAGTTTTTGATAACTTGTATATATCTAGAAATTTATCCATTTTTTCCAGGTTGTCAGTTTGTTCGCATATAATTGTTTGTAGTAATTTCTTATCCTTTGTATTTTTATGACATTAGTGTCTGCTCTTTCACTTTTTCTTGTATTTGAGTTTTCTCTCTTTTTTCCTTATTAATGTAAAGGTTTCTTGATTTTATCTTTAGAAAAAACCAATTCTTAGTTTTGTTGATCTTTTATTTTTCTAGACCCTATTTTGTTTATTTCTGCTCTGATTTTTATTATTTCCTTCCTTCCCTTAACTTTAGGCTTACTTTGTTCTTTTTCTAGTTCCTTGAGGAGTTATGCTAAATTGTTTATTTGAAATGTTCTTTTGTGACCCAGGCATTTGTTGCTATAAACTTTTCTCTTAGAACTGCTTTCACTGCAACCTCAAAATTTGGTGTATTGTGTCCGTTGTCATTTGTCTCAAAATAGTTTTAAATTTCCCTTTTAATTTTTTCATCGACTCAGTGGTTGTCCAGGAGCATGTTGTTTAATTTTCATGTATTTCTGAATTATCTAAAATTGTCCCCAACCAACACCACCAAGATAGGAGTCATCCGATTTTGCCCAGGCTGGTCTTGAACTCCTGGCCTCAAGCAATCCTCCCTCAGCCTCCTGAGTAGCTGAAACTATAGACATGAGTCACCACATTTAGCATCTTCTGTTTTTGATTTCTGATTTTATACTATTGTGGTCAGAAAAGATCTTGATATGATTTCAGTTGTATTAAATTTGCTAAGGCTTATTTTGTGGCCTAAGATATGCTCTATCATAGAGAACGTTACACATACATTTGAGAATATTGTGTATTCTAGTGCTGCTGAATGGGATGTTCTGTGCCTTGTCTTATTGCACTGTACAACCTTGTATCAAGCAGAACTGTTGCACCATTTTCCCAACACTATGTACTCAGTTTGTTTTCTGTGTCAGCATTTTTTAACTGAGTATTTTTAAATCAAGGTAAGACATTAGGTTTAGGACATAATGCTATTGCACACTTAATAGACTGTGATATAGCATAAACATTACTTTTATATATACTGGAAAACCAAAAAATTTTTATGACTCACTTTATTGCAATATTAGCTTTATTATAGTTGTTTGGAACCAAACCTGCAATATCTCTGAGGTATACTTGTACATGTCTATTAGGTACATTTGGTCTAAAATGTTATTAAGTCTGATGTTCTTTTATATATCTTCTAAGGGATGATTTGTCCGTTGTTAAAAGTTAGATATTGATATTCTTACCATTATTATATTTCAATCTATCTCTCTTTTAAGATCCTTTAATATTTGCTTTATATATTTAGGTACTTTGATGTTGGGTACATATGTATTTACAATTGTTATGTCTTCTTGATGAATTGACCCCTTTATCATTATATTAATATCCTTCTTTGTCTCTTTGGTCTGATACAAGTATTGCTTACCCTGTTTCATTTTGGTTTCCATTTGTGTGGAATATCATTTTCCATCCTTTCACTTTCAGTGTGTATGTATCCTTAAAAGTCTTTTGTAGGTAGCACATAGTTGGGTCTTGCTTTTTTATTCATTTAGTCGCTCTGTCTTTTTATTGGAGAGTTTAATTCATTAACATTCAAGGTAATTATGGATAGGTAAGGATTCACCTCTGTCATTTTGTTACTTGGTTTCTATTTGTTTTATAGATATTTTCTTTATTATGCTTGTTCATTTGCATCTTCATTTGTGATTTTTTTTCTGTAGCAGTATGCCTTGAATCCTCTCTATTTTTTGTTTTGTACCATATTATAATAATTATTTTTTAAAATCTTTTTCATTAGATTATGAAATGGTGCTTTTTCCAAAGCATTTCATTTTCAAGTTTTACAGCAACAGGTTTACAGCTGATTCAGGTTGGCAATACTTAGTAACTTGTAGGTAACATTATAGTGGTTGCTTCTTAGTCATTTGCTTTTCTCAGCCTAGATTCTAATAGTGTTATGTGCACTGACCTCATATAGTTTACTTTAATTTACCCTTTTTACAGAAGTGTAGAAAAGGAGTGGTCTCCTTTGCCCTATTATTAATCTACTCAGATAAGGAATGAAAAATACAATTGAATTTGTGTGAAATTCATTTAGATTTCAGCCAACATTTACTAAGCCAATACTTCCTCAGCCCTAAAATAGTAAAACCAGTGGACATTTTAACTAAATGATTACTTCAGACATTGATGACCAAACTCTGTTGATGAATCAACAGTAATTCAGAATTTGTTTCAGAGAGTTATGAATTTTTTCCATCCGTAACTAGCTGTTGTGTTCTTACTGCTTTCTTTTCAAGAGGTTTCAATGAAATAGATTGTCATGCAGAAATATATTAGTTATTTTGCAAATGCCATTTTATTTGAGTTTTTTTTGCATTGTAAGTATCAGTGTGTGTTTTTACCAAAATATATCAATAAGTGACTCTGTATATAAATGTGTCAGCTGTAACATTTTCAGAGTCCTCAATCTTTTAACGAATTTATGAGAGGGAGTGTTCCTGTTCAGAAATGACTGTAGGATTTTTCATTTCCACTTAGATTGCCAACAGCTATTAATATAAGGGGTCTTACTTTCACTTAAAGGTAATATTTCTCCATATTATTCCTCTAAGTGCACTACTGACTACATCTGTATTCATTGAAAGTTTGTTCCTGAAATATAATCCAGCCTCTTGAGGTGAAGGTGCTGAGTTAGATATCACCAAATAAGAAGTTGTTTTGATAGAAATTCATGATTTTAGTCTTGTACCTTGTATTTGTATATACCAAGAATTAAGGCTATGTTTATTTCTACTATAACTAAAAAAAGTTACTTCAAACACCTACTACTTTATTTTCCATTTTTAATAGTATTTATAAGGAACTGTTTGTTTCTAAACGTAGGCCACCTATAGTCACAATCAACTGAATAAAAGAAAGTTAACATTTCATAAATATTAGTACATCAGAAATGAATAGTGAAGAATCATCTTTAGATGGAAAAATATGGCAGATTTTACCTATGAAATAAATTATGTGAATAAGATCACAAAAGATGGTAGTCTGTTTAGGCAGGCCTATTAAAAGCATTAAGACTTGAGTACTGGCTATTAAAGTGAGTAAATGGCAATATTATAAAGTTAAACACATGCCAAAAAACATTTTCCAGAGGACTGGGATTGTAACAATACCATTAATGAGGGCAAAAAGGTCTTAATGCAATTTGCACTTTCTAAAGTTTCAAAAAGAGGCTTTGAGTTAGTGTATTATTAATGTACTGAACATCTGGAACTATGTAAAAGCTATGGACATTGAGTAAATGCAGAATTTCCCCACTAGGTTGCATTCTAACTTATTGCCTCCCTAGTGAAATACTGGTTTCACTAGAAAGTTTGAAAAAATTAAAATGAAAATATCCAGATAAAGCTTGGGCATTCCAAAGTGTCTTTTAGTTTCTAAGGTCTGACTTTTAAAAAAATTGCCTCTGAGGTTAACAAATCCAAGTAATGTGAACACCAGTTAGTAAATTAAATTATCTCTATCACTGTATGTCCACTGATCTTGTGAATAGTATTTATTTACCTTTTATGAGCTATTAAGTAAAATAATTTATAATAAAGATACATCACATTTTTCACAAATATAAGCCTTAAAACCTGAGAGATGGTGCTATATCTGTATACTTTCTCATAACTTATTTGATTTTTAGGTGATTAATTAGGATACCTAAGAAAATTTCACAATTGAGTTATTTATGTGTTTAGTTATTTATGTGGTTTCTCTGGCAAGTGGGAAATAATTAAGCTGTATAAATGTCCAATTTGAGTGTCACCTTCAATGAGAATATAAAAGCAGTAGACCTAAATATTTTGAAACTGAAAATTTGCTGTAGGCCAGTTTTGCTACAATAATCAGTATGTTTTTGCTATAGAACTACATGCCAAATTTGCATGTAGTCCCTGTGTAATCCTCAATGAAAAGCTTTTAAGATACTTAAAAAAACCCTCCACTGAAGACATTAAAATAAACACATTGTGCTCTGTGGAAATGTTGTCTCATTGTCACCAAATTTCCCCCTTTTCAAAGTGTTCCTCATACTTGTTTGCCTGATTGCCTGAGTTAAGATCTGCATATACCCAGAGGTTATCATACCACTTCTTCATCAACCTTTTTAGACTGTGACTGTCTTTTCTTCTCATAACTTGTAGTACCTCAAATTCAGTGTCTCATTTACTCTTCATTGTTCCTTTTGAACATTCACCTGTTTTCTTCAGAAAGGAGGGAGAAAAGAATTCAACAAAAAACTGTAGTTTCTGAGCTCATCACTCTTTCTCCTTTATCTTTACTATCATCTTACAAAGCGTCTGAATATTCTTCCTTTATTAAGGACTTTGGCAGCTGATTTTAGAGTTATTTTTTCCCCACCTCCTTATTCTCTTCTCTGACCTTCCATTATTTGGGCCTGCCCTTTTCATTCATTTATGAAATTCATTCAAATATTCATTTATCATTTTCTGTGTATCATGTACTGTTCTATGTACTGAACAATCAGCAGTTATAAAACAGAGAAAAATCATCATCCTCTTATTTTCTAGTGTAAGAGATACAAAATAAACCAGGTACATACAGGCTCTGTGCCTGTAGCTCAAGCAGCTAAGGCACCAGCCATGTACACCAGAGCTGGCAGATTTGAATATGGCCTAGGCCTGCCACACAGTGACAACTACAACCAAAAAATATCTGGGCATTGTGGCGGGCACCTGTAGTCCCAGCTACTTTGGAGGTGGAGGCAAGAGAATCGCTTAAGCCCAAGAGTTGGAGGTTGCTGTAAGCTATGATACCACAGTACTCTACCCAGGGAGATAGCTTGAGACTCTGTCTCAAAAAAAAAGAAAGAAAAAAGAAAAGAAACCAGGTACATATAAAGATACTGGTATGTTAGATAATGTTGTAGATTGAATGTTTGTATTCCACCAATTTTTTTTTTTTTTTTGATGCAGAGTCTCACTTTCTTGCCTTTGGTAGAGTGCTATGGTGTCATAGCTTACAGCAACCTCAAACTCTTGGGCTCAAGTGATCCTCTTGCCTCAGTTTTTCATTTTTAATAGAGGCAGGGTCTCACTTTTGCTCAGGCTTGTGTCGAACTCAGTGAGCTCAAGTGATCCACCTGCCTCGGCCTCCCAGAGTGCTAGGATTATAGGTGTGAGCTACTGCACCCTGTCTTCCACCAAATTTCTTGTGCTGAAGCCTTAACCCTTCAATGTGGCTATATTTGGAGATGGGCCTTTAAGAAAGTAATCAAGGTTAAAGGAAGTTGTAAGGGTGAGGCCCTGATTTCATAGCATTAGTGTCCTTATAAAAAAAAAAAAAGACACTGAAGAAGTCCCTTGCTCTTTCTCCCTGTCTGCTTGTGCATAGAAGAAAGGCTAAGTGAGGAAACAGAATGTGTTTGTCTGTAGGCTCGGAGGATAGTCTTCATCAGAAACTGAGCCAGCCAGTACCTTGATTTTAGACTTCTTATCCTTTAGAACTGTGAGAAAAAATAATTTTTCTTTTTTAAGCCACTCAGTATGTGATATTTTGTTATGGCAGCATGAGTGGACTAATACATAATGGTGGTAAGTGCTACGTAGAAAACTAAAGCATGGCAAGGGGGAGAGAGGATTCTGGGAACATGAGGGGAGATAGTGTAGAATTTTAATTGGATGGTTCCTAAGTGCAAGTGAGAGATGGTGGTAACTTGGACCACTGTGGTAGCAGTAAAGGTAGTGAGAAATGTTTGGAGTCTGTGCTGGCAGGATTTGCTGATGGATTGGATGTGTAATGTGAGAGAAAGAGGAGGAAAGGTTTTCTTGCTAGGCCCTTTTCTTTGTCTGTACTCTCCTGCTAGTCAGTGAATTCTTTTAGTTTCATGTTTTATCTTGATTTCCCAATTTATAATTCAATTCTGACCTCTAACTACAAAATTCCTATATTTAACTGTCAGGTCAACATTTAGTTTGAATATCTCAATTCTTTTCTAGTATCGGCTATGTGAATGAATTACACTTAGTATTTTTTGTGTTGCTTATAAAGAATACCTGAAACTGAGTAATTTATAAAGAAAAGGAAGTCATTTCTTAGAGTTACAGAAGCTGGGAAGTCCAAGGCTAAGGGGTTGTATCTGGTGAGGACCTTCTTTCTGGTGGGAACTCTGCGCACAGTCCTGAGGGAATTTCATGACAAGGGGACTGAACATGAATGGACTAATTGCAAATCCCTCATGACCTAATCACCTCTTAAAAGGCCTACCTTTCGATACCACCAAATTGGGCATTAAATTTCAACAGTAGTTTTGGAGGAGACGTATATTCAAATCATAGCATATTTGGGCTATTCAGATAACTACAGGGCATCTATGAACCCTTTTCTCTATTTCCTGTCATATCCAGTCCAACACCACAATTTATTTAAAATTTTAAACATTTTTGTAATATGTTTTCTTTCTTCATAGTTAATCCTCAAAAAGATAAAATCATGGCTCACATAAAAAAATCAAACACCTATCAAAGATTTTTTTAAAAACTCATTCATTGACAAGGAAATGAGTGTGATGTTTATTTAGAGACCATTTAAAGAGCTATGCACCCTATAGGCAGTTTAATAAAGGAATAGAATGTGAAGTTGCTGATCTGAATACAAAACTGGTTTATGTATCACAGGCCGTTAAACTGTAACCTTTGAGTTTATCTTTTTTCTAAGACAGAAATTATTTTTGTGTCTACTGAACAAATATATTAAGTTAAAATGTAATTACACTAAATCTGGAACCTTAATAGTAAGCAGTGAGTTCAACAAAGAACATTTTCCCAGAAAAATTTTATAGTGGGCCTTTGCCTCCATTAGAAATGGAAAGTTTAGCCGGGCATGGTGGCTCACACCTGTAATCTCAGCACTGTGGGAGGCTGAGGAGGGAGAATTGCTTGAGCTCAGGAGTTTGAGACTTGCCTGAGTGAGAATGAGACCCCAACTCATGAAAAAAATGGAAAAACCCAGCTAGGTGCCAGCGCCTGTAATCCCAGCAGCTTCTGAAAGCTGAGGCAGCAGGATGTCCACAGCCCAGGTTGCCATGAGCTATGATGCCATTGCACTCTGCTCAGGGGCATAGGGTGGGACTTGTCTCAACAACAACAAAAAAAGAAATGGAAAGTTTGTGCCATTTATCTTTTATCTTACTCTCAAGGTTTGCATATTTTTTTCTTAACTCTTATTCAAATTACCTCCATTTTTTTATTACTATAGCAAATCCTATATTTAATTATATATAATTAGTACCCTGAATGTACCCTCTAACTGTCTTATAACTCGGGTGGTGCCTGTGGCTCAAAAGGGTAGGGTGCTGGCACCATATGCCGGAGGTGGTGGGTTTAAACCCAGCCCCAGCCCCCCCCCCCATAAAAATCTTGTCTTATAACTCATCTATAGCAATACCTGAATAATATTTAATTTTTATACTTTTTTATTTGTGAAATATGAAATTTAAGTGTATACAAATAATATGCTCATTTTTAATACAGGTAGTCCCCAGGTTACAAACAAGATAGGTTCTATAGGTTTGTTCTCCTCCCTCTCATAAATACAAGGGCATATACAATTGGGTAGCACTGTTTGTATTTTTTTTTTTTAAGACAGAGTCTCACTTTGATACCCTTGGTAGAGTGCTGTGGTGTCATAGCTCACAGCAACCTCAAACTCCTGGGCTTAAGCAATTCTCTTGCCTCAGCTTCCCAAGTAGCTGGGACTACAGGCACCCACCATAATACTCAGCTATTTTTCTTAGAGACAGGGTCTCACTGTGGCTCAGGCTGTTCTTGAACCTGTGAGCTCAGGCAATCCACCCGCCTCAGCCTCCCAAGTGCTGGGATTACAGACGTGAGCCACCATGCCCAGCCATGTTTGCATGTGTTAGGTAGTATCTGAGTTATAGTTGAATCCTTCACCCAGGAGGTGTGCCATAAACCCCTCCATTGTACCTGTTAGGTGGGAGCTTACTGAGCCCTTTCCCCCCTCTTTCATCTTCCCCCCTACTTGAATTTGCTTATATTTTTCTCACCTATGGGCCTGTAGTTTTTCATCTAGTAGTTTCAGATTAGTATTGAGTACATAGGGTGCTTTGCTTTTTCTTTCTTGAGATACTTTACTAAGGAGAACACTCTTTAACTCTATCTGGGTAAATATCAAAAATCTCCATTGTTTTTTCTTTTTTTTTTCTAGATAGAGCCTCAAGCTGTCCCCCTGGGTAGAGTGCTGTAGCATCACAGCTCACAGCAACCTCCAACTTCTGGGCTTAAGCGAGTCTTCTGCCTCAGCCTCCCAAGTAGCTGGGACCACAGGTGCCCTCCACAACACCTGGCTATTTTTTGGTTGCAGCCGTCATTGTTGTTTGGCGGCCAGGCTGGATTTGAACCTGCTACCTTAGGTGTATGTGGCTGGCGCCTTAGCCACTTGAGCGGTAGGCGCTGAGCCTCCATTGTTTTTTCTTTCTTTCTTTTTTTCTTTCTTTTTTTTTTTTTTCTGCAGTTTTTGGCCTGGGCTGGGTTTGAATCTGCCACCTCCGGCATATGGGTCTGGCTCCCACTCCTTTGAGCCACAGGCACCACCCAAAATCTGCATTGGTTTTTTTGGCTAAATAGTATTCCATGGTATACCACAGTATACCACAGTTTATTAATGCATCCATGGGTTGATGGGCACTTGGATTTTTTCCACATCTTTGTGATTGTAAATTGAGCTGTTATAAACATTCCTTGTGGGCTCAGGGCCTGTGGCTCAAGTGGCTAAGGCGCCAGCCACATACACCTAAGGTGGCGGGTTCGAATCCAGCCTGGGCTCACCAAACAACAATGACAGCTGCAACCAAAAAAAATAGCTGGGTGCTGTGGCGGGTGCCTATAGTCCCAGCTACTTGGGAGGTGGAGGCAGGAGACTTGCTTGATCCCAGGAGTTGGAGGTCACTGTGAGCTGTGATGCCATGGCACTCTACCCAGGGGGACAGCTTGATACTCTGTCTCCCAAAAAAAAAAAAAATTCCTTGTGATAAAATGATTTTATTTTCTTCTGAGTGAATACCTGGATTAAATAGGATTATTGGATTTAAGACAAGGTCTACTTTTTTTTTTGGCAACATTATTCTTTTGCCCCGCTCTAGAGTGCTGTGGGACCAACTTAGCTCACAACTTCAGACTCCTGGGTTCAGGCAATCCTCCTGCTTGGGCCTTCCAAGTAGCTGAGACTATAGGCACCCACCACAATGCCTGGCTAATTTTTCTATATTTAGTAGAGATGGGTATAGAACACCTGTGGTTAAGGGATCCTCCCACCGCAGCTTCAGGCATGAGCCACTGTGCTTAGCCTGCAGGTTTATTGTTCAGTTGAATGCGTATGTAAGTTGGAAGAGGTACATTTACCTATTATCTGTAATAGCCTCCATTCATAATTGTGAGTTGTACATCAACTAGGTGTTTCTAACTCAGGGACTACATGTAATAATAAAATGGACATCTGAATATCCACTACCCAACTTAATAAATAGGATATTATTTCTCATTAGAAGCTCTCATTTGCCCCTTCCCAGTCACATGCTCTCAAACCTAAAAAGATTCATTTTGCTTGTTTTATGAAAGCTATATTTTTCTTAAATAATATTGTTTTTAAACTTTATATAAATGAAATCATATAAATTATCTATATTTGCTTTTTTTTACTTGATATCTATTTTGTGATCCTTGATGTAAAACTAGTTTGTTCATTTACACTTCTGTGGAAAATTCATTTGTGTGTGTGTGTTTGTACTTTTTCAATTCTTAAGATGTGGTAAAGTATACATAACATAAAATTTACCTCATCAGCATTTTTAAGTGTACAATTTAGTGCCACTGTTGTTTCCCCACTTTTACATCTTCTCAATCAGAAATACTGTACCATTAAGCAATAATTCCTCATTTTTCCCTTGCCATAAGCTCTGGTAACACCTATTCTACTTTTCTTCTCTATGAATTTGTCTATTGTAGACATAGACTATAGTGGAATTAGAACTATTGGAAAAATAGTGGAATTGTACAGTATTTATTCTTTTGTGTCTGACAGTTTTTCTCCTACAATAACATTTACAGGGTCCATCCAAGTTGTAACATTCATCAGAATTTCATTCTTTTTTTTTTAATTAAATGATAGCTGTGTACATTAATGCAAACATGGGGTACAGTGTAGTGTTTTCATATACAATTTGAAATATTTTCATCAAACTGGTTAATATAGACTTTGTGTCATTTACTTAGTTATTGTGTTAAAACATTTATACTCTAGTTCTAGGAAAAGAATTTCATTCTTTTTATACTTGAATACTGTTTTGGTATATGGATACATAGGCAACACATTTTGTTTGTTCATATGTTGATGGACTCAATTTTTTTCTACTTTCTGGCTGTTATGAATAATGCTGCCATAAATGGTGTACAACTGTTTGGATCCTAGTTTTTTCAGTTCTTTGGGTATTTATACCTACGAGTGGAATTGCTAGATCATGTGATAATTCTATGTTTATAAATTTTTGAGGAAACACCAAGCTACTTTTCCCCAGCAGTTGAACCATTTACATTACCACTAGCATATGAGGGTTACAATTTCTCTGTATCATTTGCAATTATTGTTATTTTTCTCTTTTGGACAATAGTCATCCTAATGAGTGTGAAGTTCTGATTTTGCTTTGCAGTTTCCTGATGACTAAGTATATTAAGCATCTTTTCATGCCCTTATGGCCATTTTTTGCATTTTTTTTGAGAAATATATATTTAAGTCTTCAGCCTATATTTGAATTGATTTATTTTGTGTTGAGTTGTAGGAGTTCTTTATATGCTCTAGATATTAATCTTTTATCATATATGGCTTACAAATATTTTTCCCATTTTGTACATTATCCTTTTTACTTTGTTGACAGTACCCACAAAAGTTTCTTAATTTTGATGAAGTCTAATTTTATCTGAATTTTTGTTTTGTTACCTATGCTTTTGGTGTCATAGCCAAGAACTCTTTGTCCCTTGCCTCAGCCTCCCAAGTAGCTGGGACAACGGGCTCCTGCCACAATGCCTGGCTATTTTTTGGTTGTAGTTGTCGTTGCTGTTTGGCAGACTCAGGCTGGATTCGAACCTGACAGCTTTGCTGTATGTGGCTCGCCCTCTAGCCGCCGAGTCAAAAAGAATCTTCTTTTGATCATGCATCATCTTACTAGATGCAGTAAAAGCATTTGACAGCTGGGCTTAGTGGCTCATGTCTACAGTCTGACCACTTTGGGATTCAGGGTAGGAGGATCACTTGCCAACGGGCAACACCAAACAGGTGTTCCAGACCTTGTCTCTCTAAATATAGAAAGATTTGTTGTTCAAGATTGGTTGATTATATATATATGTGTGTATGTGCGTGTGTGTGTGTGTGTGTGTGTGTGTGTGTAGTAGTCTATATATTGGTCTTTATGCCAGTACCATACTGTTTTGATTATGTTGACTTTGTAAGATGTAAATGTCCTCAAGTATGATACCTCTAGCTTTGTTCTTTTCTCTTAAGATTTTTTTTTTTTTGATTACTTTAGGTCCTTTGTGGTTCCATATGAATTTTCAGGTCTCTTTTCTTTCTCTTTTTATAAGGAATTTCATTGGAATTTGATAGGAATTGCATTCTAAATGTTTCTTAAAACAGCATTAAGAACCATCAGGTCCTGGACTTTTCTTTGAATGGAGACTTTACTGATTCAGTTATTTTACCAGTTATTAGTCCATTCATAGTTTCTATTTCTTTATGATTCAGTCTTGGTAATTTGTATATTTCCAAGAAATTGTCTATTTCTTCTAGGTTATCCAGTTTGTTGGCATATAATTGTTCAAAGCAATCTTTTATAATCCTTTTTATTACTCAGTTATTGTGTCTACTCTTTCATTTCTGATTTTGTTTGTCTCTTTTTCTCAGTCTAGGTAAAAGTTTATCATTTTGTTGATCTTTTAAAAAAAATCAACTCTTAGTTTAATTTTTTTATTTGTTATTCTGTTCCCTAGTTCATTTGTTTTTGCTCTAATCTTTATTTTTTCCTTCTGCTAACTTTTAGTTTGTTATTCTTTTTCTAATTCCTTGAAGTAGAATTGGGTTAAGATTTTTTTTAATGTAGGCATTATAAACTTTCCTCTTAGTACTGTCTTTGATACATCCCTTACTTTTGTCATATTGTATTTTGTTTTGGTTGATCTCTAGATAATTTTGTAACTTACCTTTTGATTTCTTCTTTGATCCATTCATAAAAGTATATTGTTTTGATTTTCACATTTGTGCATTTTCTGGTTTTCTTTTTGCTATTTAATTTTGGTTTCATTGTGTTGTGGTTGAGATGGTATTGATTTAAATATTCTTAAATTTGTTATGACTTGCTTTGTGACCCAGCATGTAGTCTATTCTGGAGAATGTTTCATGTACAGTTAGGAATGTGACACTGTGTATTCTGTTGCTTTTGGGTGAAATATTTTCTCTATATATCTATTAGGTCCATTCGGTCTCCAATATTGTTCAAGTTCTCTGTTTCCTTATTGATCATCTGTCTGGATGTTTTATTCATTACTAAAGGTGTGGTATTTGAATTACTATTATTATTGTGTTGCTGTTTATTTCTCCCTTCAGTACTATTAATATTTCTTTGATATTTTTGGATGCTCTGATTTGGGGTACATATATTTATAATTGTTAACTATTCTTGGTGAATTAACCCATTTATTATTATATAATGTCTTTTTTGTCTCTTTTGGCAGTTTTTTACTTAAAGCCTATTCAGTCTGATATAAATATTGCTATTACTATTGTCTTTTGGTTACCATTTGTAAGGAACATCCTTTTTTCATCCTTTCTTAACCTCTGTGTATCCTTAAATCTACAGTGACCCACTAGCTGGGTGCATTGTTTCATGCCGGTAATCCTAGCACTCTGGGAGTCTGAGATGGATAGATCACTTGAGCTCACAGGTTTGAGACCAGCCTCTGAGCAAGCATGAGACCCCATCTCTAAAAATAGCTGAGGGTTGTGGTGGGTGCCGATAGTCCCAGCTACTTGGGAGGCTGAGGCAAGAGGATCACTTAGCCCATCAGTTTGAGGTTGCTATGAGCTGTAAGGCCATGGCATTCAACCCCAGGGTGACTGACTGAGACATTGTCTCAAAAATTAAAATAAATAAATAAATAAAGTGACAACTTGTAGATGGCATATAATTGGATCAGGCTTTTATCAATCTAGTCACTTTATATCTTTTGATTGGAGAATTTAATCCATTTACATTAAAAATAAGAGTTATTGCTGTTTTGATAATTGTTTTCTGTGTATTGGTAGCTTTTTTGTCTCTCTTGCTCTCTTTTTTTTTTGGAAAATAAATATAGTTTGATAACTTGCTAGCTATGTTTGGAGAATTATAGTCCTTCCTGTTTAATTAAAGCAGATTTGAATGATTTCTATGTAAGGAAAAATTTTTCTTGTCAAAGTTATAAAATTGACCTTAACAATAAAGTTTATTTATTTTTTCATTTGTTTTATTTATTTTTTTTAAAGACAGAGTCTCACTCTGTTGCCCAGGCCAGAGTGCTGTGGCATGAGCCTAGTTCACAGCAACCTCAAAGTCCTGAGTTTCACCCTACCAGCCATAACATTTAAAGCTCTAATACAAACAGAAAAATGTAGCCTGCTTTTGGTGTGTCTCATCTTTCTCCTTTTATTCTCTCCTATTCTCTGAATTATAATCTTATACATTATTATTATTATATGCTGACAATTTTGTTTAAAAATTCAGTAGATTCAACTAACTTTTTTTTTTTTTTTAATGTCACCCTAGGTAGAATGTCATGGTGTGATAGCTCACAGCAACCTGTAACTCTTGGGCTTAAGTGATTCTCTTGCCTCAGCCTCCCAAGTAGCTGAGACTAAAGGCACCCACCACAACGCCTGGCTATTTTTTTTGTTGCCATTGTTATTGTTGTTCAGCTGGCCCAGGCTGGGTGTGAACCTGCCAGCATCCGTGTAAGTGGCTGACACTGTATCCACTGTGCTATGGGTGCTGAGCAGAATCAACTAACTTTTAAGTCAAAAGTTAACTCAGATGTCAATGAACTCAACAGTATTATTTTGTAGACAAGTTTTTTTTAAAGATACAGTAATATTATATAAGAATTCACTTTATATTTTTATAAAAGTTTTCTTATGGGATTAGTATTACATATTTTTTGCATTTTTGTTATAATATTCAATATTTTTGATGAATCTATGGCCATTTTATTGTGCATAAATTTCTCAAGCTCTAAGAAACTGAAAAATTATCAGTAGTCAGACTGTCTTTTTTTCTCATCCCTTCTAACAAATTTGAAATAATTGCACACATCATACATGTTTTTAAAAATTATAAATCATATTTAACTCTGATAATCTGAATTCTTTTCTGTATAATTGGAAAAAAATACCTGCTAGATTTCTTTTGGGGAAATTTTGTACATTTTACCAATTCTTTGCTTCTCAAATTTTTCATTTCAGCGATTCTCAACCTTGTGGGTTGTGACCCATTTGTTCCATTTGTAACAACGCAGCAATTAGAAAGGTTGAGAACCACTGTTTTAAATAGATTTCTTCTTCTAACCTAATTGTGGAATGTATTTTGGAATCATTAGCACAGTGGTCTTACTCAAGTAACGTAGGAGGTTTTACTCTAGATCTTGAACATTAGTAACCTTCAGTATTGGAAGTTCCAATATCTCAGGATAATGGAATCAGAAGAAAAACAGTATAGCATTGGATTAATTCCATTAGGTATCAACAGTTATGCAAATTCATGACACATGTCATCTGGTCTTATATCCTCTTGATATTTTTATCCTTTTCTAATCTAAAGAAATTTAAGTTATTTAATAAATTATTCTGAACATTATTGACTCTGTAGCATCTTTTTCTTTTAAGACCTAATGTCACTGTTCCATACATACTGTTGCTCTGAATGTTGTCATCAGAGGGTTTTTAAAAAATATTTTCTATATACTTGTTCAAGACTTTGATTCAGAAACAGTACATGTTCAAAAAGCAGATTCTGATAGCTAGCCTTTTAAATTGATAGTCTTATGTTTTTATGTAATAATATGGTATTATAGGGAATTTTAATCACTGTAATAGCAATCAAATATTTTATTAGAGATTTAAAATTTGCTTTATGATGTTATTAAGAAGTTTATTTCTAAAGATAGATAAGAGTAAAACTGAGGAAATAAACGATTTATAAAAATTTCTAGAGAATTTTGGGTGGTTTCTTGTAATAACTGATCCATATTACATAGAATTCATGATATGGAACAAGTGGGTAAACAGTTCAACTTAAATCATAATCTCTGCTTCTGGCTTTTGTATTTTTTATTTATTTAGCTCTTTATTATTAACTGCTACTTTCTTTGCATTTGCTTCTTGGAAAGAATACTTAATTCTTTTATTGTCACATTTTAAAACAAATATATGTTAAGCCATAAGTGTATTTTTCTAAGTGTTGCCATTGCTGCCTGCTACATGTTTTGAAATGTGAGTGCTTTTCTTATCATTCATATCTAAAGATTTCATGAATTCTACTGTGTTTTTCTATTTAACTCGCATGTTTTTAAGAATGTCAGGTTTTGTGTTGGGCTTATTTGGTGTTTTCAGACTCACATTATTGACTTTTAATTTAATATGGCATAACTTTCTACTTGTTGGCTGAGTCTGTTTATATGTTTATTTGATTTAGATTATTAATGATCAGATTTTCAAATAATGGGTCTGTGTGCCTATATACTTACTTATTCAAATAAACATTAATCTTTATTTAAGGACTCATTAGTTAAGTATATTAAACAATTTCACCTTAGGGTTTAAAGGGAGAACTTAAATTTATTACCTTTGACCAAATCAAAATCAATAATTTTTGCTTTTGAACTTGCTAAGTTAATAGTAGTAGCAGCAGTAGTGTTAGTGGTAACAGTGATGGTAACAGTAGCAGCAGCTAATATTTACTGAGCTCTTACTATGTGCCACCATCATTCAAACCTCTCTAAGTCTATTATTAAATTTAACCTACCACAACACCCAGCTAGTTTTTGTTACAGTTGCCACTGCTGTTTTAGCTGGCTGGGGGCTGGGTTCAAACCCACCATCCTCAGTATATGGGCCAGCGCCCTACCCACTGAGCCACAGGCGCTACCCGAGCCCAGGAGTTTAAAACCAGCTTGGGCAATATAACAAGATACCACCTCAAAAATAAATGAATGAATGAATAAATAAATAAATATCAATATCCAAGTGTTCAGGGAACAGGAAAGCAAGATAGCTAAACCCTTAATAGAAAGATAAAATTTCGGGCATTGCCTGTCACTCATTGAGTAGGGCGCTGGCCCCATATACCAAGGGTGGCGGGTTGAAACCCGCTCCTGGCCAAACTGCAAGAAAAAAATGGCTGGGCATTGTGATGGGCACCTATAGTCTCAGCTACTTGGGAGGATGAGGCAAGAGAATTGCCTAAGCCCAAGAGCTTGGAGGTTGTGGTGAGCTGTGACACTCTACTGAGGGGATCAAAGTGAGACTCCCTCAAAAAAAAAAAAAAAAAGAAAAGGGTTTTTTAAAAACGCAATTTCAATTTAAGTTGCTTTTAATCGAAATTTACAGTGCCCCTGAGCCAAAAACCTCTACTCAAATGCAACTATAAAATATTAACAAGAATAGATTCTTACTAGGCAGAGAAGTTTAAAGTGTCATTCAAATTTTTAAAGTAAGGGTATGTGTCTTCTTTTGGGGGAGATAATCTCAGCTAATAATCATATAATTCCTGGGATTTTATAAAATCCTAAAGGAAATAGAGATAGATGATCTGTTTATAAATTGTTTCCTATTTTGTACCTTTCATTGCCTTATGATAAAATTTCTTATAAATAACTTTTAAGGTAACATTTCACATTGGACTACTACTTTTCAATGTCATTAAAAGCAATTGAAAGAAAGTAAAAAATAAATAAATAAATTTAACCTAATAACAGCTCTATCATTGGCTATAAACCAACAAAGGTAAGTTTGTTTAGCTGGATACACAAAAAATTAATTTTTTTCTTTCCTTGTTTTAGTTATTAGAAAAATTAAAAGAACGTTGGCTCTCCACTGGCTTGTGGCATAATTTGGAGTTGGTGAAGACAGTCATTGTAGAACCACAGGGAGGAGAAAAAACTAACTTTGATGAATTACTGCAGTTATACTATGATGCAATCAAGTTTAAAGGAGAGAAAGGTAACTGGAAATTATTTCGTAGTCAGTGAAAAATATTTTTAATTATAAAGTAAGAAGATGTTGGTGCTATTAGAATTTTATTTGTATTATCCTTTTAAATGGTGAAAAGAATGTAAATTGGGTAAAGAAATTATTTTATTTAGAATTGTCCTTGTATGAATATTTTCACTTAGATGTGCCAATTCAACTTAATAAACAGCATACCTTTAGATATTATCCTATAGTTCTTGCACTTCCTGAAATATTTTGTGCAAGAAGGCAGCTAATATATGTATAAATACCTTCCCCTTACTAGCTAAATGAGACCTGTATTTTGATGCAAATAGTATACTTTGTGCTTATATTCTCTTATACCATTATAAGGTAAATTAAAGTTTTCAAAATATTACTGAAGACTCAACTTCGAGGTTAGAGAATGTCCATACAGAGTTTGGTGTAAAAGGTTAATAGAAATAACTTATGAATAATAAAACAGTAAAAATAATATAACATAATTAATAAGAATATATATAGTGTGCTGTGTATTTTAAGTACTTTTCAATATAATATTTATTCAACGTGATAATTTTACAAATTTGAGTTAAATTGTTCTGAGAATTTTACTTTCTAGTGGTAAAGATATGATTGTAATTTAAATATTTATAAAATAATACTGTTTATAATTGCTCAGTTCCTATGTAAGGTGCTGTCCTAGTGTGGTTTTACCGTATAAGTTATCTCGGAGATGAACAGTTTGTAAATTGGTTTGTTACTCTATTGCATATATATATGATTTTGTTCCTCTTATTTACTTAAAGACATTGAACTTCTAAAATTTGTCTCATAATTGTGTTTTATAAGATTTTAAATATGCTATTATAGTTAACAATCAGGTCTTTTTGAAATCACAGTGAACAATTTCTGAGTATTTTGAGTATGCTTTTAAAATGTCTATTTTCTGTTGCTTAAGATGGGGCCCTCCTGGTAGCAGTTTGTCGTGGTAAAGTGAGTGAGGGTCTGGATTTCTCAGATGACAATGCCCGTGCTGTCATAACAATAGGAATTCCTTTTCCAAATGTGAAAGATCTACAGGTAGGCCACTGAAGCCTTAAGAAGTTTTATCATTACAGGACTCATTGGTTTTGTGTAAAATTAATTACAGGCGTACCTCATTTTACCGTACTTTGCTTTATTTTCTTTTTTACAAATTGAAGGTTTGTAGCACTCCTGCACTGAGCATGTCTTTTGGCCCCAGTTTTCCAATAGCATGTGCTCACTTTAGGTCTTTGTATTACATTTTGCTAATTCTCATCATATTTTAAACTTTTTCATTATTATATCTTTCATGATCTGTGATTGGTGCTCTTTAATGTTACTGTTTTATTATTTTAGGGGTGCATCAAACCTTGCCCATATAGGAAGGCAAATTTAACTGATTAACTGTTATGCATGTTCTGATTGTTCCACTGATTAGCTCTTCCTTGTTTCTCTTTCTCTTTTCTGCCTTCCTTTTCCCTGAAACAAAACAATATTAAAATTAAGCCAGTTAATAACTCTATAATTGTCTCTAAGTATTTGAGTGAAAGGAAGAGTTATATATCTCTCACTTTAAATCAAAAGCTAGAAATGGTTACACTTAGTGAGGAAGGGATGTCAAAAGCTAGACCTATTATATCAAGAAGCCAAGTTGTGAATGCAAAGTACTTGAAAGAAATTAAAAGTGCTACTGTAGTGAACTCATGAGTGATAAGAAAGCCAAACAGCGTTATTATTGATTTGGGGCAAGTTTTAGTGGTCTGGATAGCTTAAACCATCCATAACATTCCTTTAAACCAAAGCCTAAGTTAGAGCAAAGTTCTAACTCTCTTCAGTTCTGTGAAGGCTGAGAGAGATGAGGAAGTTGCAGGAGGAAAGTTTGAAGCTAGCAGAAACTGGTTAAGAGGTTTAAGGAAACAAGCCATCTCCCTAACATAAAAATGTAAGGCAAAGCAGCAGTTGCTGATAGAGAAGCTACAGCAAGTAGTGCAAAGGACAGTGTAGATGAAACAGCTTTCTGTTGGAAGATGCCATCTAGGACTTTCATATAGCTAGAGAAGAGAAATCAATGCCTGGCTTCAGATCTTCAAAGGGACAGACTGACTTTCTTGTTAGAGACTAATAAGGGCTGATGACTTTAAGTAAAGCATGCTCATTTACCTTTCTGAAAATCCTAGGGCCCTTAAGAATTATGTTAAATCTACTCTGCTTGTGATGTATAGATGGAAAAACCAAGCGTGGATGACAGCACATCTGCTTATAACATGGTTTACTCAGTATTTATTCTAAGCCCCTGTTGAGAACTACTGCTGAGAAAAAATGATTCCTTTCAAAATGTTACTGCTAATTGACAGTTCACCTGGTCACCCAGGAGCTCTGATGGAGATATACAAGGAGATTAATGTTTTCATGCCTGCTAAAAAAATATCCATTCTGCAGTCCAAGGATCAAGAAGTAATTTTGACTCTCAAGTCATATTATTTAAGAAATACATTTTGTAAGGCTTTAGCTGCCATAGATAGTGATTTCTCTGATGGATCTGGATGAAGTAAATTAAAAACCTTCTGAAAGGATTCACTATACTACATGCTATTTAGAACACTAACGATTCATGAAAGGAGGTCAAAATATTAAAATTAATATGTTTTTGGATGAAGTTGATTCCAAACATAGATGACTGAGAGATTTAAGACTTAAGTGGAGAAAGTAATTGCAGATGTGATGGAAATCGCAAGAGAACTAGAATTAGAAGTAGAGATGTGACTGAATTGCTGCAGTCATGATAAAACTTGAACATCCTTCTTAAGGATGAGCAAAGAAAGATGTTTTTGTTTTTTTTTTAAGCTGAGTGGATTTTTATTCCATATTTATAGATGGAATTTACATATCACAATAACATGTACAAGATAACTAACATGATACATTTTTTTTTCACAGAGAGAGATCCTTTTATTTTTATTATTAGATCATATTTGTGCACATTAATTCTATCATGGGATACAGTGTGTTGTTTCCATACACAATTTGAAATACTTTCATCCAGTTGGCCAACATAGCCATCGTGTCATTCTCATAATTGTTGTGTTAAGACATTTATATTCAACATTTCGAAAGATTCACATGTACCCTTATAGGAAGAAAGTTGTTTTTTGGGACAGAAACTATTCTTGGTGAAGAAGCTGTGAACATCACTGAAATGATAAAAAAAAAAAAGACTTAAAATATTCCATGAACTTTATTGATAAAGCAGCAGCAGCAAAATTGACTCCAATTTTGAAAGAAGTTCTGCTGTAGGTAAAATGCTGTCAAAGCATTGAGTGCTACAGAGAAATGTTCAAAGGAAGAGCCAATTGATGTGGCAAACTTTACTGCTGTCTTAATTTAAGAAATTGCCACAGCCACCCCAACCTTTAGCATCCACCACGCTGATCAGTCAGAGGCCATTAACACCAAGGTAAGATTTTCCATCAACAAAAAGATTTAAGACTCACTGAAGTTTCAGGTGATTATTAGTCCTTTTTAAGCTATAATGTATTTTTAAGCAAGGTACATACATTGTTTTTGTAGACATAATGCTATTGCACACTTAATAGATTGTAGTATAGGGTAAACGTAATAGGGTACAGAGAACCAGGTTACATTGATTCCATTTGTTAGGTAAAGTCCCTCTTAAACATAAATTTTACATGCACCAAGAAACTAATGACTTGCTTCATTGCCATAGTCACTTTAACAGTGGTTACAGTGGTCTACAACCAAACCCACAATATCTCTAACACATGCCTGTATGTTTTTCTTTTTCTTTTTTGAGACAGAGTCTCACTATGTGGCCCTAGGTAGAGTGCTGTGGTATCACAACTCACAGCAACCCCAAACTCTTGGCTAAAGTGATTCTCTTGCCCCAGCCTCCTAAGTAGCTGGGACTACAGGCGCCCCCCCATAACACCTGGCAATTTTTTGTTGTTGTTGTAGTTGTCATTTTTGTTTGGCAGGCACGGGTCAGGTTTGAACTCACCAGCCCCAGTGTATGTGGCCAGCGTCCTAGCCACTGAACTATAGGCCCTGAGCTCTGTATGTTTTTCTTGTATCCTCAGACATTTAATTTGTACTCTTTGGTGATTATGAATGAGTGAGAAAAGTTTGATAGATTTAAGTTCATTTTATTTTCCATGTACACTGTTGTTCAGTCAGTAAGGGTGATTTTTCAAAGTGTAGTCCTGGGTCAGGGGCATTGGTATCACCTGGGAATTTGATAGAAATACAGACTTTCTGGTTCATCCAGCCCTACTAAATCAGAAACTCTGAAGGTGCAATTCATCAATCTGTGTTTTATCAAGCTCTTCACTACAGACTCAGTCCATCTAGCACTCTTCTTCCCAGGGATCTCTCAGATTTTGTGATTTTAGCTGCTCCCAGTTCTGATCCTTTCCATTTCAGCTCAGCAGGACCACTGCACTTTGCTTGTATTTAAATGTTCCATACTATGGTCAGGAAATCATATTGCGGGCAGAGAGCTAGGAATAATGAAGTTCACCTAATGAATTCCTCTTATCTCCAGAATTACAGTCTTGTGCCATTTAGTGTCTACTCACTGAAGGCTGTTGCTCTACTTGGCCCAGTTATACAATTACTTACAATTGAAGAAACATTTCCACTAGTTACTCGATCATAGCCAAAAGTAAGAGTTTGTCTCCTTATCACTGATTGTTTCCTAAACAATATATTTGAAAACCACAGGAATAATTTAAAGCCTGAGGTGTAGTTCTTTCATCAGAAAGGATATTTTATACCTTCCTTGACGGTGCTAATTATCTGAGACCAAAACTTGAAGCTTTCTGGCCACCGAGCTAACTCTGAGTATGATCCATATCCCTCCACTTAGGTTGCATAAAGTCTCATACCAAAACAAGGGTTCATTAGTAAAGTAGTTATCTTTTTTATTGTTAATACTTTACTAAGCACTGTGAATTATGCAGTTTTACTTTTATTTCTCTAGGCTAGGTGTCTTCAAACTAGGTCCAGGGGCTACATGCGGCCCTCCTAGGACATGTGGCCTGCCGGGTGTTTTTGCCGCCACTGCCTGTCCTGCTTAATAGCTGACTCATCCTAGGGCCTGTAGTCCGGCCCTCTAACGGTCTGAGGGACAGTGAACTGGTCCCCTGTTTGAGGGGGGGACCAGTTTGAGGAAAAAAATGTTTGAGGACCCCTGCTCTAGGCCATAGCAGTCTTTGAGGAACTTGAATAGTTATAAAACAGTATTTCTCTTGTTAGCCCCTATTCTTCCCATAACTTCTTGACCTCCTCATAATTTCTGAAAGTCTGCAGGGGGATATCTCACCTGATGATTCATAATCGAATCCTTTTGGCCTGCACTGACTTTGATGGCTTCCATGACCTTTCTCCAATTACTAGTGCTCTAACTGTGAGGGCACTGATGGCCCATGCCCTAGGCATGCTCCCTATCCTAAAATGACTAATGTTGCCTTGACTCCTGCTACTGATGAAACAATTGACATCTACTCAAGAAAACTATTGTGTTCACCATCGATAGCATTAGTGCTGTCTTCCACTGAAGCTGAGTGTTACTGATGGATGGCACTGCTGTTGATACCAGTATTGTCTCCTTTTGTCTTATTGTTTTACTCTGGCCTCATATGATTGTACTAATCCCACTTTGTTGAAGTATAGAGAATCTCTTTCCTTTTATATTGCATGTTTTTAAAATCTTTTTTTTTTTTTTAACTTCTTAAAGATAGGGTCTCACTCTTTCACCCAGGCTAGAGTGCAGTGGCATCACCATAGATTACTGCAACTTTAAATTCCTGGGCTCAAACAATCCTCTTGCCTCAGCCTCCTGAGTAGCTGGGACTACAGGCATGCTCCTCTATGTCTGGCTGATTTTTCTATTTTTAGTAGAGATGGAGTCTTGCTGTTGCTCAGTTTGGTTTTGAACTCCTGGCCTCATGCAATCTTCCTGTCTTGGCCTCCCAAAATGCTAGGATTATTGGCCTGAGCCATCACACACCTGGCCCCAACATCTTACTTAATTAATTTTTTCCCTAAAACTAGTTCTTTCAATTTTTGCCTATATCTTCTTTCTTAGACGCACATATGACTTCTTGATATCTGTAAAAGAAGATAAACATTATGGATAACACTGGGTTGTACTAAATACTAATATCTATGTACTAACTTAAGTAGCAAGACCTGAAAGGATTCATATCAAACCCAGAATACTGATTACAATAGAAAAGAAGTAAATGATATTGGGAATAGTTATCAAAAGGAACTTTAATTTTTTCCATAATTTTTAATAAAAAAAATAGGAGGAATAGGAAGTTTTATGTTATCCTTTGTTATTATTTCAAAAATTCTTTAAAAAATATTGTGAAGAAAGAATATTTTATTTACCTTCTTTTTTTCCCCACCTTCACACCAACAACTATGATTCTGGCCATGGTTATTATTCCAACCTTAGATTCTTAATGCTTTTTTCCTCAGGATAAATTCTTCCTAGGTAACATCTCAACCTTTCCTACTCTGACACTTTCTAGTCATGATCCTGCTTGTAACGGTTCTGTTGATCTGAATCCCAGTGGCTCAATTGTGTATAACAGCAGAGTAACAGAAGCCATCAGTGAGTTCTGGGTAGAGGGGAGGAAGGTGATTCTTAAGGACTTTCCCAAGTGGTTCCTGAAAAGATCAAGTAGGATCAACCCAAGAATAGATCGAACTGCAGGGAAAAAGGATAGGAAAGAGGGAAATTCTTTACTCGGAGTACCAGATATAAGGGAAGTGTGTTTCTTGTTGCCATATGTCTGGATTAGTTCATCCTGTGTAACAATTCCAAGACTTAATTACTTAAAACAACAATCATTTATTACAGGTCACACATCTATGGTGTGATTGGGTGGCAAATGATCTAGGCTTGTGCTTGGTTGGTTAGCTCTGTTGGTTTTAGCTGGGCTTAGTCACCCTGGTTGGCTAATCTAGGTTGGGCTCAGCTAGGTCAGCTCTGCTCTGTAAGTATCTCATTCTCCATAGACCAACAGATTAGTCAAAACATGTTATCATTGTAGTGGCAGAAGTACAAGAGGGCAGGTTTGTGCACTTTTCACATATCTATTTGTATCTCATCTGCTAATCTCCTTTTGCCCAAAGTATGTCACATGCGTAATCTCAAAGTTATGAGATTGGGTTGAAAGGGGATATTTCCCACCACATATGGGAAAGGACTTAGAATCATGACTCCAAAAAGGATCCTCAAGCCCTGGCATTTTATTCATAGCTAAGAATATTTGTTATACATCCATTCATTAGACTCATGTTTATAAGTTTTGAGAGTAAATACTAAGAAGATAGCAATCATTACTTGAAATACCTGAAATAAATCAGAGCATCTTTGTGGATGGTTTCTTAAAATATTTTTAAGTGGTTAAACAAGTTGTTGAAAATATTTATTTTTATATCTGTGTGGGATATAAAAAATATAAAAGTTTCAAATTTTAAGGAAGTCGAATTTACTTTTTTGTGTGTTGCCTGTGCTTTTGGTGTCATTTAGAAAACAAACCATTGGCAAATCCAAGATCATGCAAATTTGCCCTTAACGTTTTCTTTGAAGAGTTTTATATTAATATTTTTAACTCTTTAATTTAGGTATTTGATGCATTTTGAGTAAATTTTTCCATATGGTGTGAGGTAGGAAGTTCAATTCCTTATATTTAAAGTGAGTCTTTTAAGCTCAGTGCCTGTGGCTCAAGCAGCTAAGGTGCCAGACACATACACCTGAGCTGGAGAGTTCAAATCCAGCGTGGGCCTGCCAAACAACAATGATGGCTGCAACCAAAAAATAGCCAGGTGTTGTGGCGGGTACCTGTGGTCCCAGCTACTTGGGAGGCAGAGGCAGGAGAATCGCTTGATCAAGCCTAAGAGTTGGAGGTTGCTATGAGCTGTGATGCCGTGGCACTCTACCCAGGGCGACAGCTTGAGGCTCTGTCTCAAAATAAATAAATAAATAAATAAAAATAAAGTGAGTCTTTTGTTAATGGCATATAGTTGGCTCAGATATTTTGAAATTCATTTTACCAATCTCTGGCTTTCAAGTGAAGAGGGTTTAAGCCCTGTACATTTAAAGTAATTACTGACAGACTTACTCCAGCCATTTAGCTGTTTATTTTCTGTGAGTTATGTCCTTTTTGTTCCTCAATTCCTTCATTGTTATCTTTTTTGTATTTGCTGCATAGTATACTATTTTGATTCTCTTTTTCTTTCCTTTTATGTATATTGTTTAGTTATTTTGTTAGTGTATACACTGGGAATTGTAACAATCACCTTAATTCTCCCCTTTTATATTATTGTCACAGATTACATCTTTATTCATTATGTGTCCATTAACATAATTTGTAATTATTGCTTTATGCATTCGCCTTTATTAAATCATAGGGTAAAAAGGAGTTACAATTCAAAAGTATTATAATATTACCTATGTATAAATCTTTCCCAGTGTCCTTTATTACTTCCTAAAGGACATATTTAGTGCTTCTACATAGTAAATATGTTTTATAATGTTAGATGATATGCCTTGAATAATTTCTTAAGCATCTTTCTGTCTTTGCAATTAAAATATTGAAGTAGTGTTCAATAAATATTTTAATTAATGATTGAGTGGAGATTTACTAGAAGTATTTATTTATTTTTAAAATATGGGACACATCATGAATTTTTAGGTCATCCTTGGGCAGGGGCCCTGCTAATCTTCTCTGTATCGTTCCAGTTTTAGTATATGTGCTACTGAAGCAAGCACTTAATAGAAGTTATTAGAATTGTATTTGTGTTTTTGTTTTTTTGAGACAGAGTCTCACTCCACTGCCTGAGTATGGAGTGCTGTGATATCATAGCTCACAGCAACCTCAAACTTTTGGGCTCGAATGACCTTCTTGCCTCAGCCTCCCAAGTAGCTGGAACAACAGGCATACACCACTACATCTGGCCAGTTTTTCTATTTTTAGTAGAGATGGGGTCTCTCTCTTGCTCAGGCTGGTCTTGAACTCTTAAGCTCAGATGATCCACCCACCTCAGCCTCCCAAAGTGCTAGGATTACAGGCGTGAGCCACTGCATTAGCCCCAAAATTGTATTTGGTTTTGTTGTTTCAGGAAATAACCACCACCCTCCATTCCTAAGGACTTAAAGGCACAGAAATGATAGTAATTAGATTAGATGGAGTCATTAGATCAGATAGATTAATTAGATTAGATAATAATGAACAGGATGGTAGTAAGCATTAATATGACTCATAAGGAGGCAATACAATGTGCCGTTATAGTCATGTATCATTAAAGGATTTGTAGGAGGAAGTGCTCAATCAATAGCACCTAATACTTGAATACATACAGAGCATAATAAATGGAGCATCTTACAGTGAGTATACTGGCTGTCACTATTTGTATTAGGTTTCTGTCTCCATGTAACAAATAGCAACTTAAAACAACATATATTTATTATCTCACTTTCCCTGGGTCAGGAGTCTTAGTAGGGTCTTTAGCTTAGGGTTCCACAAGACTGCAGCCAAGGTGCTGGTTAGGCTTGTGTTCTCATCTGGAGCTTCGGGTCCTCTTCCAAGATCATTCAGGGTGTTGGCAGAATTCAGTTCTTTGTGGTTGTGGGACTGAGGTTCTTTCTAATCCATCAGATATGAATAGAAGCTACTCTCAATTCTTTGCCATGTAGCCTTCTCACAGGCCCTTTTACAACATGGCAGTTTATTTCTTCAAGGCTGTTAGGCCTCTCTAGCTCCATTCAGCTTAGACAGAGTCTTATACAACTTAATAAAATTATGGAAAGAAAATAAAAATAAATAAAAATAAAATTTAAATTTGAAAAATTAAATTACAGGAGTAACTTCTCATCACCTTTGGCTATAATATAACTTAATCAAGGGAGTAACTGTCCCATAACCATATAGCTTACCATATGCTATTGGTTAAAAGCAAGTCATAGGTTCTGCCCTCAAGGGGAGAGGATTATAAAGCTATGACTCTCTGTGTGTCACCTTAGGGTTATCTGCCATACTCTTGAGCTTTGTTAAGGGAGATAATAAACTACATAATTTCTATAAATGACTCTTCTATAACTAAAACTATGCTTCAAATTACAGGACATTAAATTAGGACTTTGTAGTTTTCTTTTTTTTTATTTTTGAACTTTATAGTTTTCTTTTACATTCATACTCAGTCTGTGATACAGAAATAAGTAGAATTTATTTATAAATGAAAAATATAAGTATTTTATCTTATAGAAACAACCAGTTTTCATATTATCTTCTCTACTTCATTTGAATTCATATTTAAAAAGTTAAGATCAATGCAGTGATGGCTGATCTTCAGTTTGATGAAAGTGTTTCAAACTGTATATAAAACCAGCACATTGTACCCCATAATTCCATTAATGTTACACAGCCATGATTTAATAAAAAAAAAAGTTAAGATCATTGTTTTGAGTTAGAAAAGTGATTTGAATGAGAAAAAGAAGGCAATGACATTAAATTTTATGATACTAATTTTTTTCCTTAAATTTGAGAAAGATTATGGAAGTAAAAATTAAAATACCATTTAAAATACTAACTTAAGATTTTGCAGTCTCAATAGCAAAGTTTGGCTTTTTGAGAAGCAGGAAAATGTATGTTTGAGCCAAAAATATAACTTCTTTGGCTGTGACCAGGATTTCCTCTTCCCACCTTAGGGACTAGAAAGTAGAGGTAGGAAAATTTCATTTTGGAGCCAAGTGTGACTTGTTTAGTTCAAGTCATAATTTATTGCATGTACCTCAGGGACCTGAAAATAAAGAAACCCACTATGAAATGTTGATAATGGGCCACTCTGAAGGGCAACATTAAGCTGACTTTCCCAGTGAGGATTTTTTTCACTTCCACCTTTCCCAGATGCTTCTGATCATTCATAAGGACATACTTAATCGTATAATAGTTAAAAGAAAACTTTCTGTGCACTAAACCAAACTATTTGAGGAGCATGAGAGTGAACCAAGGTTTTATATGACTAGATGTCAGTGAAAAAGTATAACTAAAATAAAAGTTGTTTTTTTAATGCAATTAAGTCACAGTATAACAAGGCTGTCTTTTTAATGGATATCTAAAGCAAATTCTTTGGCCAATTACTATGATCTAACAGCTATGAAATATTCAGCTTTATAATTCAGGCATTCACATCTCAAATTGGCGACACGGACATAATTTGTGGGACATGATAAGGTACAATTTTTAGATTTTTAAATTGCACTTTATTTGCATTCCTTAGCATAATTTAATGATTTAGAAATAGTCTCCCTCATGGGTATTGTTCCTTTACTTCTCTGAGAAAACTTTATAAAACCATGGCATGTAGCTGAAAATTTTTATACTTTAAAAATGTTGAAGTGGTATGTTAGATTTTATAATTGGTTTAATAAAATTTGATAGTGCTAATCATTATCAGAAGTGCTCTTACAATGATTAGAATAATTGATTAAGATAATACATTTTAAAGGTGGATCTCTCTCTCTCTGTCTTTTTTTTTTTTTTTGGCCGGGGCTGGATTGAACCTACCACCTCCAGCATATGGGGCTGATGCTTTACCCTTTTGAGCTATAGGCACCTCCCTAAGATAATACATTTTAAATTTATTAAAAATAAATTTATTTTATAAATATAAATTTATTTATATTTTAATGTGTTGAGTTACCAAAGTAGATTTTATTGGAAACTATTTAGCATTCAGATCATAGGGCGGCACCTGTGGCTCAAAAGGGTAGGGCACCGGCCCCATATGCTGGAGGTGGTGGGTTCAAACCCAGCTCTGGCCAAAAAAAAAAACAAAAATAAATAAAATAAAATAAAATTAAGAGAGTAATTGGTATGTTATTAGCATATATAATCAACTATTTTATTGAGTTCTTTGTTTCTTTAGAAAACTTCTCTTAGCTCTAAATGTACCAAACTATTTGAATGCTTATTTAATAATTTTTTTAAAATTACATTTATGGGCTCGGCACCCATAGCACATTGGCTGTTGCACTGGCCACATATACCTAGGCTGGCAGGTTTAAACCTGACCCGGGCCAGCTAAGCAACAATGACAACTGCAACAGAAAAATAGCCAGGCATTGTGGCCTGTAGTCCCAGCTACTTGGAAGGCTGAGGCAAGAGAATCGCTTAAGCCCAAGAATTTAAGGTTGCTGTAAGCTGTGATGTCATGGTACTCTGCTGAGGGCAACATAGACTCTGTCTCAAAAAAAAAAAAAAAATTAACCTTTATGATTGAAAATACAAGTATCTATTTTAGTACATTAGTTATTGACTTTATAACACACACTTTTATAAATTGGTGGGCTTCCACACATTGTTGGCATTTTATAAGCCACAGAAAAAAGATGTTTTCCCCAAAGGATAACAACATTAATAAAACTGAGTGCAGGCTCAGCACCTGTAGTACAGTGGTTACAGTGCCGGCCACATACACTGAGGCTGGCAGGTTCGAACCCAGCCCAGGCCAGCTAAGCAACAATGACAACTGTGACAGAAAAATAGCTAGGTGTTGTGATAGGTGCCTATAGTCCCAGCTACTTGGGAGGCTGAGGCAAGAGAATCACTTAAACCCAAGAGTTTGATGTTGCTGTGAGCTGTGATGCTACGGCACTCTACTGAGGGCAACATAGTGAGACTCTATCTCAAATAAATAAAATAAAATAAGGGATGGAGGAGCCAGAGAGATGAGATTTGTCTACATTCAGATTTAGATTATAAGACTATTTAGAATAATGAAACAATCATTTTTTCAGTGCCTGGCTACAGTGCCAAATTCTCTGAATGGGGACACAGTGATATACTACAAAGATTATGGCCCCCTGTCTCGTGTAGCTTATAGTCCAGTCAGGAATATTCACATTAAAGAAATGAAGAAACAATCACAGTTGTGATGAAGTCTATAAGAAAAAGTCACAGGAACCCTGAGAACATTTTAGCAGGTCCTTGGGGATCAAGAAAGGCTTCCTGAGGAAGTGATATTTAACCTGATATAGGAAAGAAAGCTAGGAGTTAATGTAGGTGAACAGAATGGACAAGAGTATTCTCAACAGAGAGAACAGCCTATGCTAAGATTCTAAGGTGTAAAAGAGGATAGCAGTTTTCCATGAATTGAAAGAAGCTGAGGTGGTGATTTTGGGAGAATGGCATGTGAATATAGAGGCTGTGAAAGTTATTTAGGAACCAAATCAGTTAGGACTCTGCCATTTTTAGGATTTGAGGCTTTATTCTAAGCTATAGGAAACCAGATCCAAGAACAGAGCCCGAGGTCAGAGCAGAGTGGAGTTCTGGTCTAGTTATAGTGTAGCATCTGATACAGAAACCCACCTGGATCTAGCCCGGATAATAACATGTGGTTACCCAGGGGAAATAGCTGTGTGTATAAACCTAAAGGGCTGTAATACTAAACTCTTCAACATTTAGAAGTCTAGCAACTTGCTGTTGGAATTTGGAGGCATACTTAGGCTGAATCACAGATATGGAAGAAAAACCCTGTCACCTATAAAAGTCAAGAATGAGTATATCTTCAATTATTTAAGACCTTTGTTTTCCCTCTTCAGAACATTGTTTTCCTAGAAAAAATAGATTGGCCAAAAATATTAAAATTAATTTCTAAGTATAACTTGAAATTCCAAAGTTAAAACCTTATCTAAATCTAAGATGTCTAGGTTGACAACTTTGTATTTGCCTTGGGTAGCGAAAAAGCAAATAACAAAACCCTTTGTTTCCCTCTATTCTGAAAAACAAATGAACAGACAAAAAAAAAAGAACAAATAGTTGCTGAGGTTAATTTTTTTAATACTCTCTATACCTTGCAAAGGGCTGTTTTAGAATCAAAGGAAGATATAAAATCATAAAATTTTAAGCAAGTTTGGTTTATAGCCTTTTTCTCCTAATACTCATTTAATTGTATTTTCTTAGAGAAAAAAGCCATGCCTGAAAATATTGCTGTCAGTTTCTTTGGGTTATTAAAAAAAAAACTTAAATGTTTTTGATTTTTGAACAATTCTGAAGAGTTTTTTTGTGTGTGTGTTTATCTTGGTTTTGGTTAGAACAGGAACTTAATTGATCTTCATATGTTAGTTTTCCTCTTAAACTAGGTTGGAGGCTTTAAAATGAAATTATCACCCTATGGATTTATAGGGTTGATTTACACTTACCTACTTCTGTTGACATAGAACATAATCAGCAACTCAGAGGAACCAGTGGAATTGTTTTTTAATTTTTCTGAAAAAATAACTTATATTTTTGTCTTTAGAGGAAAATTTTAGTTATGGAATTTTAATCAGTTTACTTAGATCCCCTTAAATCCTACAGACTACAGATAGGTCGAGGGGCTTTAGGTGAGCATGTCAGATGTTTAGCAGATTCTCTAGCCTTTACCAACTAAATGCAAATAACAAGACATGCTACCACCACCCCTGCTACGTTGTGACAACCAAAACCATCTCCAGATATTGCCAATATCTTCTTCTGGGCAAAATTGCTCTCACTTTGATCCCTACTGTTTTATATAGAAAGACATACAAATGTATGTTGTGAATTAAAATGAACAGTGCATTTATTTTAAAATTATGTTTTATCACATTGAAAAATGTCTAATAAAGCTTTTACTAAGAATCTAATATATACTAAATATAGTAGATGCCTTCTAATAATAAAAATCTTTGGCTTCTGTCACACTCCCACCCCTTGCTTCTGAGAGGCAGTGACATTCACTTCTTATAGCTGTTTGATCTGGTATTTACCTCTGTGTTTTATCTTTACTTAATCAGTTTTAGATATTAAGTTCCTATTTGAGAGAAGTATTTTAGCTCACTTATGCTACTTTTTTCCTTCTTGTGTCCTCCTAATATAATAGTTATTTAACTTTTTTTTATTAAATCTGTGATCATTTACATTACAACTATGAAAATACTGTTCACTGTAATCAAATAATTTTCTTCTTATCTTGAACATTAGAGTTAAGTAATGCCTTCCTCCTCTCCATTCCTTGTTTTCTTTCTAAAAGATCTTTATCTAAACAGTTTTGTCACCATCCCAATAGATATATGCAGGGGCTCTCAGATTTTCCTATTGGATCTATCAGATAATATATCAATTCCTTTTTTCTCTCCATGGAGACATCACTTCTGGAGCCTCCTGATCTCCCACTTCAATCAGGACCAAGTTGCTCTTTAAGTCCACCTAACTGCTGATATCCCAATATTTTCCTTTGCTGTTACTTCATTTGCCTCTCTTTTATGATGAATTGCTAGTTTCCTGGGTCTCAGATCTTCCTCCTGTTTCTTGTTTGACTGCTTCATCTTTGTGGTACACATCCTCCAACCATTTCCTTGTAACTCCGTTTCCTGAGACATTCAGAACTTTTGCAACCAAACTGGCTTATTTCCCACAGTAGCTCTGTGGGTACATCAGTTTGAACTTTCTCTCTGATGCTTAGTCATTTACTGTTTGTCCTTCTGCTTTTCACGTTCATATTGGGATTTGGGTTTATACATGTATGTTAGTTTATTTGAAGTTGGTGACTATGTTTCTCTTTCTTATTTGTCTTTTAATATTAGAATGGATTTTTGAGAGGCAAGAGAAAAGGAAATGTTTTTTTTTTTTGATTTCTTGAAATCAGAAGTATTCATTACTTTCTAAGGTAAAGTATGAGTTTTCTAAGTACTATTATTGCATATACCTTATTCCCACATTTACTTGTTCACTTAACAAGAAATGCGTCAAATATTCTTGGCAGTAATATTTTTAGGGTAGAACGTAATAATACATTTTTAAAATCATACCTTATGTTTGAAAGATAATTTAGATGTAATAAAAATCTAGATAGCAAAAATATTATACTTCTTTTGCTGGACTATGGAGGTAACACATAAAGTTTTAAGGTTTTAAGTGTATTTTCGGTATTTTCCATACTCATTTGATTTTTTACTTATATGTATACTTTCTCTTACATTCATTTTTAGATGTTAGTGTTTAATCATGTAATGTGTGAGCTTAAGTCTCCTTTCATTGGGATTAACTTTTATTTTTTGTGTCTACCATTGTCACTGAGCCTTTATATAATCCCCCAGGACGATGATGCTCTGTATTACATCTTTTGGCATCTGTAAGCTTCTTCCATGAGTGATCTTGCCTTCTCCTAGGGTGGTATATAGGAGTGGATATAGGTCTCTGTCACTTGCTAAGTGTAGCACTACATTACCCTGAAAAAAGCCTCTTAATATTGGCTCATTTCTTAAATGCCTATGCTTCTGTTTATAACCTGCTTTCTTACATAAGATAATACTTCATTTTGGTACTTGTTATTGCTACAAGGGTTTATTCATGGTTATTGGGCTTTCATATGTGACTTTAACAAAGAAACCTCTAGATTGTAAGATATTTAAAATAAATAATATTTAGATTAATATGGGACCAATTATGCCACTAGCATATTTTATGTATTTCTGCTTTCAAAAACAGCTCATAGGTTGCCAGTGACCTACAGTATTATGGAGGATATTAAAGAGTGCTAATGTTAGCTATAATTTCTCAGAAATTTTAAGATCATTTGTAGAAGTTATTTAGAAAAAGATTTGCTTCAAAACCGTTTGAACGCTGTTCTCTGTGTCCTGCCAATGTACACATTTTCACTGATATTTGATGAAAAAGTAAACACTCCATAAACGGAAGAAACTTACTTTATAAGTAGTCACCTAAAATAATGTGCCAGTATATTGAGCAATATAATCAAAGTTTCTTCTTGAGAGAGTTTGTTCAGGTGTTAAAATGATTTGGGGTGAACAGACTAAGGTAATAGCTATATGGCCTTCCATATACTATGGCTTTTTTTCACATATATGCAACAGTATATTACAACAGAATGTAAAGTCCAGCAAAACCTACACTGAGTTTCAGAAATACGGGGAAAGTTACGACCTCCCAGCCCTGTTACCTCTAATATATGATTTTTTACTGTGTCATTCCCACTGTCATTTATTTCTTCAACCAACTCTGTAAGGTAAGTTTGGCTAGAATTATTTTCCTCTTTTTACAGTAGAGGAAGTTGAAAAAAGAAGTTTGGGGGAGGGGGTACTATGATTTGCCCAAGGTCAAAGAACTAAATGTTGTGCCTTGACTCCAAATCATGTACTTTTTCCATTATATCTTCCTCCCTCAAAATAACTATAGTATGAATGGTAGCATTTTCTACAGGTGATAATTATTTAGTTATTTATTGTATAATTTTTTTTTTTTTAAATAGACATAGACTCACTCTGTCACCCTGGGTAGAGTGCAGTGGCATCACAGCTCACAGCCACCTCCAGCTGTTAGGCTTAGGCAGTTCTCTTGCCTCAGCTTTTTTTAAGTTAGCTTCTTATAGAATGAGCATTTTAAGATTTCTTTTATTTCTTAGAGTATTAACCTTTTTTTTTTTTTTCCAAGCAAATATGAATTTCTACTTTGGTCCTGTGAGAATAAATTTTTAAAAACTGAGACTGACAGGTGTTTTTCATTGTTATTGTCAAAGCATTTATTTAGAAGTGTTTAAAAATTACTGAGTATGTTGAAAATAGGAGATATATGATTCAAGAAGATTATACAGGATGGCCATGAACTTTGTGTGCAATTTAAACTTGCACACGAACTTTATGGCCACCCTGTATTTCATTCAGTTTCTTAAATTTGAAATTTTCAGACCATCTTTTTCAATACTGACAATTTTTGATACAAAGTTTCATGGCATCTTATCCTAAAGTAGTCTTGAAGCATATGTGAAATAAGTTACATTGCTGTTACTATGTCTTGATTCTTATTTCTTGATAGGTTATTGTGGTCAGGTCCTAATGTAACAGGGAAAGTAAGTAACAATTGAAGACCATTTCTAATGTGTGTGTGTTTTTCTTTTAATTTACAAGGGAGCCTGGCTTCTTAACTCTTGGCAGATACTCATTTTTCCCCATTTAAAAAAATGTATATACTGTATTTGGTTAACACAGTGTTTCAGAAATCTTGAAAATATGCCAGGTAAAATAAAACCAGCTATATTCCTTTTATCTAGCTAAATTATTCACATACATGATTTTATGCTGAGTTTAGAATTCTAACCATTGGAATTTATATTGTGATACCCTGATAGAAGTGTTTACACTGTGATGATATGGAGCAGTAAATATCTCTAATGCATCGTCTCTGTCTTCCAGATTTGGTTTGCTATAAATGTTTAGGTTTTAGACCCTGTACCTTGGCTGAAGATAAAACTGTTCTTCTTGAGTGTTTGCTAGAAAAATGTGTTTACTTTTCTGAAGCAAAGTTTTCTTAATATTTTTAATTAATGAGTTTAGCTGATTATTTGTTCTTAGTGTTATTTGGAGGTTTGAACTTTTTTCTTGAAGCTTACATACAAGAAAAAAATTATATTCTGCTTATGTTGATTGCTTTCAGGAAGGCATTCGTTACTGAAATTATAGTACATATTTGTATGAATTGGGATAAAATCTACCATCTTTCCTATGAGGTAATAGTGAAGTAGAGAGATACGTTTATAGTTCCACCACATATTTAGCATACCATTTATTTTTTCAGGAGCTACTTATAAAATTTATGAAAGGCAACTCTGTAAATAGTATGCTACTTACACCATGTCCAATAAAACCGAGACATGGAGAACTTCGGGAACTTATGGTTTCACCTCAAGTATATTATAATGTGGTAGTGAAAACGAGAATCCAAAATCATGTAATTTCTGCTTGAATACTATCTGTCTATTGTGTATTTTTACACAATTCTGTAATATCACCTGGATCTTAGTTACCCGTATCTTTGTTATTCAGGATCTTCTACTTATGTCAGTTAGGTTACGTTTTCATGCAGATATGTTTTTATTTATCTAAAAACTATCCTGTTTAGGGTGCTTTTCAGTTTGTGTGAAGTTTGACCTCTACTGCTAAAAAGATAAATTTCTCTGAATCAACGAAGCATCTGAACCAGTGGGTTGCAAACTTAAACAGCTACATGAATTAAACAGTTTATTTATTTGTTTATGACAGGGTCTCATTCTGTCACCTGGGCTGGAATGCTGTGACATGATCATAGTTCACTGCTGATACGAACTCCTGGGCTCAATCAGTCCTTTTACCTTAGCCTCCCAACGAGCTGGGACTATAGGCATATGCTACCATGCCTGGGCTATTTTGTAGAGATGAGGTCTTGCTGTGTTGCCCAAGCTAGTCTCAAATTCTTGGATGACAATCCTCCCATCTCGTCCCCCCAAAATGCTAATAGGAAAGACATGAGCCACTGTGTCTAGCCTAAACAGATTAATTAAATGAGTGAATCAGTTGAGGACAGTGGTAAAATAGACAAAGTTTTAGATATTGGCAAATAAATTCAAATTACTTTAAGCTGCAGTAAGGACCACACAGAACACAACTATGGACTTTTCAATTGGCAATCTTTGATAAAATAGTTTTCCTTCTCCCTGCTGTTCATACACCTCTCCAAAATTACATATATTCAAATTTACTAGGGATAGGGAGCAAGTGGTTTAAACTCTTTCCAGAAAGTACAATTAAGTATATCTTTCTATTTTGGGAAAGGCTTATAAAATGTATTTGAAAAGTTATGTTAACTACCCTAAAAGATCATCTTTCCAAACTATACTTGAGCTCAGTTTATAGTGTTTACTTTCTGTCAAAACTTAGAAAAAACATTCACAGTTAACTTCCATAATATAAAATGTCTGTCTCATTAGGCATTAAAGAAGCATTGGTCAACAGGTATAATGTTGTTAGACTGTATAGCTAATGTGAATGTGGGCATGACCTCCCAAAAAGATCAAAGACTAATCTTTTTGACAGTTACAAGATGGCAGAGCTTGCCTTGGGCATTTTGCTGCTGCACTGGAACTATTTGTTTGGAAAGCATGCCTGAGGGATAAGAATGTGTTTATAAGGATGAGCAGGTAAAAGTAAAAGGTTGTCTTTTGACATTTCAATTAATCCCTTCCAGCCTTTGGTTTACTTAACATTTAGGCTATTTGCTGGCAGGAGAAAATGGCTTTTTTACATATGCTGTATGTCATTTTAAATTGGGCATTGATTTTCATGCCTGATAATCCCTAAGTGTACAAATGAAATAGATTCCAATGTCATTAAAATGAGGTGTGTTCTCTTTCTACTTTTTCTAAACCTTCAGTTTTGTTTTTTCCAATTAAACATGAAATCTGTTTCTTTATGTAATAAAAATTATTTCAAAGTTAGCCTTTATTATATACAGGTCATTTCAGGTTTTGTTTTTTTATTGGTTTTTGTTTGTTTTGTTGCTTTTCACCTAAAATAATTCCCCTTGGTAAAATATTGGTAGTGTTTTAAAGGCTATTTGGATTGTAAAATGTGTTTGAGAATTTGCAAGAAACCAAACTAATGTAGTCATACAGAAAAATTCATTCTTTTAATGAAACATAAAAGACCAAGGAGCCAATTTTGTTTACTTAAACTAATAGTTGCTAAGTATAAATATTTCATTTACAACTAATACTTCTTAGAGTAACTGTTGTCATAGGAACAATGATCATTATAAAGTATTAGTCTGTCCACAGTGTAAGGAATGTTTTCTGAAAACCCCTAAGTTATTATGTCTGAATTCTTTAGGGAAATATTGTTTACAAACTGAGAAACTGGGCAGTGCCTATGGCTCAAAGGAGTAGGGCGCTGGCCCCATATGCCAGAGGTGGCGGGTTCAAAACCCAGCCCAGCCAAAAAAAAAAAAAAACTGCAAAAATATATATAGACAGGAAATATTTTTCTCCCAGTCAGATAGAATTTTTAAAGTACTTTTTCTTCTATTCTCTAAATGTTATCATATGCTTTATTGCTGAATTTTCAGAAATTTTTACATATTATCTAATATTTATTATGGTATAACAATATTTATTATTTACTATTTATATTACCTCAAAAATAGTTTATTTACTTTATCTCCTAGTTATAAAGTTTTACTTCAGAAATCTGACAGGTTGTTTTTGAGATGATATAAAATAAAATTTTAAAAATTAATTTTCTTCTTTTTTTTCTTTCTGTAACTCAGTGTTAAAAAGTTTATATTTTACTCTTTACAAGCCCCCCAGGAGGTGCCTGAAACCTTGAATAGTATCCAAACCTTAGGTATACTCTGTTTTTCCTATATATACATATGATAGTTTAAATTAAATATTAGACACAAAAAGAGATTAACAATAATACCTAATAAGTTATAATTAGTAAAGTGTTATTAAGTAAAATAAGAGTTACTTAAACACTGTGATACCCGATAGTCGACCTGATAACTGAGACAGCTAAGTGATTGAACTGTTGGGTTGGGAGTACAACATGATACGCTAGACAAAGAGATGATTCATGTCAGGACTGGACAGAGGAGAACAGTACAAGATTTCACGATGCTGCTCAGAACAGCATGCAATTTGAAACTTATGAATTGTTTATTTTTGGAATTTTTCATTTAATATTTTCACAATGTGGTCAATTGCAGGTACCTGAAACTGCTGCAGGTAAGAGGGGACTACTGTATAAGTTCTGTTAATTTATCTTAAAAGTCCAGCATTTTTCTTTTTTTTTTTTTTTTTTAATTTTTTTTTGAGACAGAGCCTTAAGCTGTCCCCCTGGAGTGCCGTGGCATAGCTCACAGCAACCTCCAACTCCTGGGCTCAAGAGAGTCTCCTACCTCCGCCTCCCAAGTTGCTGGGACCACAGGCACCCGCCACAATGCCTGGTCATTTTTTGGTTGCAGCCATCATTGTTGTTTGGTGGGCCCGGGCTGGATTCGAACCCACCACCTTAGGTGTATGTGGCTGGTGCCTTAGCCACTTGAGCCACAGGCGTTGAGCCCTAACATTTTTCCAAAAAAGTAACTTTTTATACCTTTAATTAGGTTGTACTACAAAAATATGTGGTCAGCCCTCTGTATTCATGAGTGTCACATTGGTGGATTCAAACAATGCAGATCAAATTTTTTTTTTTTTTTTTTTTTTTGAGACAGGAGCCTCACGCTGTCTCCCTGGGTAGAGTGCAATGGCTTCGCAGCTCACAGCAACCTCCAACTCCTGGGCTTAAGCGAGTCTCCTGCCTGAGCCTCCCGAGTAACTGGGACCACAGGTGCCCGCCACAACACCCAGCTATTTTTTGGTTGCAGCCGTCGTTGTTTGGCAGGCCTGGGCTAGATTCGAACCCGCCACCTTGGGTGTATATGGCTGGCGCCTTGGCTGCTGAGCCACCAGTGCTGAGCTCAGATCAAAAATATTTTTTAAAAATTGCATATGTATCAAACATGTATAGATTTTCTTGTCATTATTCCCTAAATACTACAGTATAACAACTGTTTACATTATATTCGATATTATAAGTAATCTGGAGATGATTTAAGTACATGGCAGGATGTGTTTAGGTTATATGCAAATACTATACTATTTTATATCAGGGACTTGAACATCTATGAATTTTAATATCTGTAGGTGGTTCTGAAATCAATATTCCATGGATACCAAGGGGCACCTGTACATTTTGATGGACCAGTCTGGGAATACATAAAGGATATCTTTGTTGTTGTTGTTAAAACAGGGTATCACTCTGTTGCCTGTGCTACAGTGCAGTGGCATCATCATAGCTTACACTAACTATAGACCCCTGGTCACAAGTGATTCTCCTGCCTCAGCTTCCCGAGTAGCTGGAACTATAAGCACATGCCACTGCATCTGGCTAATTTTTCTATTTTTTGTAGAGATGGACTCTTACTCTCTAGGTCCAGTCTGGTCTCAAACTCCTGGCCTCAAGCAATCCTCCTGCCTTGGTCTCCCAAAGTGCTAGGATTACAAGCCTGAGTCACTACACCTGGACAGTATCTTTAAAAGCTAACTAGCTGACCTATTGTGTCACATCAGATTAATAATTAGTTTCTAGGAATTGTAGTAATTTTCTGTGAACTTCAAATACTAGCAGTTTCTTATAGATAAATAAATTTCAGTTATAAAATTCTAGGACCTTTTTTACTTAATTAGATGTCCTTACTCAGTTTTTAAATAGGAAAAGTAAGGCACAACAAACTTGACTTACCTAAGATTGCTCAAAAAGCTCTATAGTATCAAACTAGAGTTGTCGGCCAGCTCTATAGTCAGACAGACCTGGGCTTCAAATGCCAACTCTACCCTTTAAGGTCCCTTAATCGTTTAGACCTTAGTTTTTTTCTTCTTTTTTTTTATTTCAGAGTATTACAGGGATGCAAATATTTTGGTTACATGTAATCCTTTTGTGCCATTTGAGTCAAATTCATAAGTGTGCCCTTCACCCATCTAGGGTGCACTGTACCCACTAACTGTGAATTACTCATCCCCTCATCACTCCTCCCACATTTGATTTCAGTTGAGTTTTACTTCCACATGTGCACATAAGTGTTGATCATTTAGTTACAATTTAGTATTGAGTACATGTGATGTTTATTTTTCCATTCTTGCAATATTTCACTTAGAATGATCTCCAGTTCCATCCAGGTTGGTACAAAAGATACTAAACCACTATTTTTTATGGCTGAGTAGTACTCCATGGTATACATATATCACATTTTATTAATCTATTATGTATTGGTGGACACTTGGGCTTTTTCTATGTCTTTGAGATTGTTAATTGTGCTGCTATAAATATTTGAGTGCAAGTTTCTTTTTTACAGAATTTTTGGGTAGATACCAAGTAGTATAATTGCTGGATCAAATGGTGGATCTACTTTACTTCTTTTAGGTGTCTCTATACTACTTTCCATAGAGGTTTTTACTATAATAATTTGTAGTCCCACCAACAGTATATGAGAGTCCTTTTTCTCTTCATTCACGCCAGCATATGTTGACATGAGCAGTTCTCACTGGGGTTAGGTGTTATCTCAAGTGGTTTTGATTTGCATTTTTCTGATGATTAGATAGTATAGCATTTTTTTCATGTCTTTGTTTTGACCATTAGCATATCTTCCTTTGAAAAGTTTCTGTTTGTATCTTTTGCCCACTTTCTAATAGAGTTGTTTTGATTTTTTTACTTGCTGATCTGCTTTAGTTCTTTGTAGATTTTGCTTATCAGCCCTTTACTAGATGTATAGGATGTGAATATTTTCTCCCATTCTGTTGATTGTCTTTTTGTTGTATTGATTGTGAAAACCTTTGTTTTCTTATCTGTAGAATAGAGTTGAGTAGTGTCCCACTTACTGGTTTTGCTTTTTGTGGTTGCAGTTACCTACACTCAACCATGGTCTGAAAATAGGTGAGTATTGTGCAAAAAGGTATTTTGAGAGAGAAAAACTGAAATCACATTTATAACTTTCCTTATAATATATTTTATAATTACTCTATTTTATTATTAGTATTTTAATGCCTTATTGGGCCTAGTTTGTAAATGAAATTTTATCATAAATGTGTATGTATGGGGATAAACATGGCATATATAGGGTTTAGTACTATCCATGGTTTTAGTTATCTACTGACGGTCTTGGAACATGTCCCCTGTGGATAAGGGAGGACTCATGATAATAATATCTACCTTTTAAGGTTATTGTGAGGATTGAGTGAGATAATACTTACTAATCACTGCCTTGTGCATGGAACAGTATAGAAGCTCAGTAAATTTATTCTTATTCTTATTCTTATTATTACATTTGGCTCCCAACCTTTCCAGGTTCATATTGTCAGTTCATATTGTCAGTTTCTGGTCTAGGTTTTAGCGATCATTTCTTTAACATGACACAAATCAAATTTATCCTCTTCAAGCATACTTGTCTTCTCTCAGTGAATTACTGGATTTCTCTTAGTAGCTGGAAATTTGGAGTGATTTTGGCTTTCCTTCTATGTTTAATAAGCCACACGCTTACTTAGTCACATAGGTCCTACAGCTCCACAATATCTTCCAAGCTGGGCCTCCTTTCTATTCCTTTTGCCTCTATCAGGTCAGGCCCTCATTACTTATGTCATCATTCCTCACTTCCTTTCACTTGGATACAATATAATCAAGGTAATATATTTATTTGATAATCATTTGTGCCTATATTTTCTGTTCATTGAAAGTTCTTGCTAGGCAAAAAGTTTTTTTTTTTTTTCTTTTTGAGACAAAGCCTTAAGCTGTCCCCCTGGGTAGAGTGCAGTGGCATCACAGCTCACAGTAACCTCCACCTTCTGGGCTCAAACAAGTCTCCTGCCTCAGCCTCCCAAGTAGCTGGGACCACAGGTGCCCACCACAATACCTGGCTATTTTTTGGTTGCAGCTGTCATTGTTGTTTGGCAGGCCCAGGCTGGATTCAAACCTGCCACCTTAGGTGTATGTGGCTGGCACCTTAACCACTTGAGCCACAGGCACCAAGCTGGCAGAAAGTATTTTTAACTCACCTTTGTATTACTAGTGCCTAGCTCAAATAATCTAGCACACAGCCAAAACTACAGATTTGAAATGAATTTATTTATTTTAGCCACCAAAATTTTCTTCTTCCCATTATATTTTTTTTTTCAGATTAATATGAGGGTACAAACAATTAGGTTATAGTGGTTATTGTAATTGTGTTTCATACCCAGCAGGGGTGCCATATACCCTTACAATCTGCCTATTAGATGGGAGCACACCAGTCCCCCTCCCCCCAACTTGAATTGAATTGAATTTTTCTCTTTTGTGGGCATGTTTTGGTTCGTCTATTAGTGTCATATTAGTATTGAGTACATTGGATGCTTGCTCTTTCAGTCTTGTGATTCTTTACTTCTTAGAAGAATGTGCTTCAACTCCATTCAGGTACAGTTTTTTTTTACATTAAGTATTTTATATATATATATATACACACACACACACAAACACATATGTATATATATTTGGAGACAGAGCCTCAAGCTGTCACCCTGAGTAAAGTGCTATGGTGTCACAGCTCACAGCAACCTCCAACTCCTGGGCTTAAGTTGATTCTCTTGCCTCAGCCTCCCAAGTAGCTGGGACTGACTATAGGCGCCCGCTACAACGCCCAGCTATTTTTTGGTTGTAGTAGTCATTGTTGTTTGGCAGGCCCAGACTGGATTCGAACCCGCCAGCTCTGGTGTGCATGGCTGGAACCTTAGCTGCTTGAGCTATAGGCGCCAAGCCTAAGTATTATATTTTTAATGTTTTTGCAGAATTCTTAAGCTTTTTTCATTTAATTAGTGTGAAAAGTCTAAAATCATAATACAAGAGAAACTCCATAGTTGACACCTCCTTGAAGTGACCTAATTTTCATAGACTGTGCATGTACCACATGTACATCTAGGTATAGTAGACCTAGTTTGTATGTTGACCAGTTTGTTTTGGTCTCTTGGGTGGTCAACTTACAGAGGTTCTACTGCACATTATTTCCTTTCACTCAGAACTTGCATTTTACTTTTAAAAGGAGAGCCTTTTACAAGAAAAAGCTCATTAATTTCTATATACAAATATAATATATATTCTGAATTGTGTATATCATGTATTCTGACCTTGTATAAAATGTAGTTTACTTGTGGGGTAATGTAGTTTTAAAGATCTTTGTGAAGACCTGATGAGTGTTAGGTATGTGGTACCTTTTGTTGTGATACTGCTTTTAGTAGGAATTCCGAAAATCCAAGGATAGTATAGATTATAATATCTCATTTAATGGCTAGGGATATGGTTTGAATGTCCCTTTCAAAACTGATGTTGAAATTTGATTTCCATTGTGACAATATTAAGAAGTGGGACCACTGAGGAAGGGATTAGGCCACGAGGGCTCTGCCCTCATAAATGGATTAATACCATTGTCCCAGGAGTGGGTTTCACTCACTTTTGCTCTTGTCCTCTCATTTTCCATAGTGGGATGATGATGCAGCTTGAAGGCTTTTACCAGATGCTGGTGCCATCCATGCTGATGGACTTCTTAGGTCATAATTTGACCCGAATAAATTTCTGTTCATTATAAATTACCTAATCTGTGGTATTCTCTTATAGCAACCTAAAACAGACTAAAACAACTAAATATATTATTTATTTTATAAATTAATTAAGTAGAAGTTTAATTTAACACTGTGCCTCTTTGTAAATAGAAAATAAATGTAGGTTTATTCATTAAAATAATCAGTAATATGCTGTAGTAGTGAAGACTTTGAGGCATTACATATTAAATCAAATGTATCAGTACTGTTTCAAGTCTGAATTTTATTTTATTTTATTTTATTTTACTTTATTTTATTTATTTATTTATTTTTTCTTTTGATACAGAATCTCACTATGTCGCCCTCAGTAAAGCGCTGTGGCATCATAGCTCACAGCAACCTCAAACTCTTGGGCTTAAGTGATTCTCTTACCTCAGCCTCCCATGTAGCTGGGACTACAAGTACCTGCCACATGCATGGCTATTTTTTTGTTATAGTTGTCATTACTTAGCTGGCCCAGGCCAGGTTCGAACCCACCAGCCTCGGTATATGTGGCTGGTGCCCTAACCACTGAGTTAGAGGTGCCAAGACTCAGGTCTGAATTTTAAATTTGTTTAGATCACTGAATGTTTTTTATATGCTTTGATTCTTTTACATTAATCTCTTTGCTATGTATAAAGTTATTTTTCCCTTATTGATTTGTTTCATTGCTTCTATTGATTTCTATTAAGATTTATAAATTTTGGCTCAGCGCCTGTGGCTCAGTTTGGCTAAGGCACCAGCCATGTACACCTAAGGTGGCGGGTTCGAATCCCCAGCCCAAACAACAATGATGGCTGCAACCAAAAAATGGC
>CAUYQV010145954.1:0-13177 GCA_963574575.1 Galagoides demidoff | reverse complement strand
TGGTATGTTTTTCCATTTGTTGACATTCTCAGCTATTTCTTTCCTTAAAGTTTCATAGTTCTCTTTATAGAGATCTTTCACATCCTTTGTTAGGTAAACTCCTAAATATTTCATCTTCTTTGGCACTACTGTGAACGGAATCGAGTCCTTGACTGTTTTTTCAGCTTGGCTGCTGTTGGTATGCTTTGGATATTTCATGGGTATTTCATCTCTTCATTGTGTATGTCCTTTTTCTTACTGAGAAACTATTCAGAAGCCGTAAGATCACACTTCTGGGAAGGTAGTGTGAATTTGCTGATGTGTGGTAGGCAGAACATCCATACAGCGTGACATGCTCTACCATGGAATAGGCAGCTTCTCAGGTGGCTGGAAAACCCAGCTAAAGGAAATTCACTTATCACAAATGAAGATACTCAAATGGTTATTTCCATGATGTTATTCTGAGGACAGTAGATCCTCTTTTGTTGACTTACTTCTTTTGAAAATGTCATTTAGCTGCAATCAGCAGATACCTTCAAGCACACCCTGTTATTCTAGGGCACTTAGAAATGGTGGTCTTCTGCCTTCCACAGAGTCTCAGTCTGCAAGTTTGGGGACTGTAATGGGGGTTACATGATTTTTATTATTTGAAATATAGTTTATGCAGTACATTTTTTGTAATCCCTGGCCCACAAGTGGGTCAGTCCCAAGGAACCACTTTTTTTAAACAAATGATGTGGTCCGTTTTGTCCAGAAATTAGCCAAATACACCCTGCATTTTAATTGTATCAAAATATTACCCTACAGGCATATACAAATATATTTGTAAACAGTGACATTTGTATTATCCTGCCCTCATCCATAGAGAAAGGATGATAGTAAAATGAATGAGCTTGGAGTTCTTTTTAACTAAATTTTAGGCATGTTGTAGAGGCTTTCCCAAAGCTTACTGGTACTGCAAGTGAAGAGTGAAGAGAACGTCAATGAGTTTTACAGCTATAATGAGGCCTAAATACCATTTATGGTGGAAGGCATGAAGGCCAGGAAGAGAGCTTCCTCATACCTACTTTGTAGATGGACAGTGTGGACTACCACTGAACAGCGAGAAAGGACAATGCAGGCGTCTGTGCTAGTTGGGCTGGGATAGCAGGGTGACATTCTGGAATGCAGGCCCAGATGGTAGCCACCTTCTTAGCTGGCATTTCCAACCTTCTTTCAGAAGATGCCTACATATTCTATGGTGACTAAAAAGGAAATTAAAACAGCTTTCATCCAGCTGCCAAATCTGTCACTGAATATGTAACTATGCCTGGTAAGCATAATACAATTGGTCATTTAAAAGAGAGAAAAACTAATTTCCTATGACATTAACTCTACTAGCAGGATCACTGCCAAAAAAGATTATTTGCAAGAGCAAGAGATGCGATTGTTCCGTTTCTTTCTGATTCCTCTCCCTAGTTAGAGCCTATGATTGCATATGTGAAAGTGAAGCATTTTTCTGTGGAATTCCGTAGGTTGAAATCTAGGAAAAGTGACTCAGGCAGTCTTGTAAATTATAGTGAATTCCTTCATAAAGTATAAAAAGCAGAAATGCATACTTAAAAGAAATTCATCCTTCAAATACCCCAAATACCTAAGGCAGAGCAACGCCCCCTGGGTAATTCTAGAGTCAGCAGCATCTCTGCCTCCAGAAGTCTCCTGTGCACCTGACCTCTCACTAACACACGATCCCTCTGCTTCCGATATCACTGTCTTCCTCTCTCCAGGGAATGAAGGCATTTTAGAAAATGCCCTTTAAATTTTTTTGTAGTTGTTTTTTTAGACAGAGTCTCATTCTGTCACCCTAGGTAAAGTGCCATGGCATCATAGCTGCCAGCAACTTCAATCTCTTGGTCTCAGCCTTCCAAATAGCGGGACTACAGGCACCCACCACAATGCTCGGCTAGTTTTTCTATTTTTAGTAGAGGCAGAGTCTCACTCTTACTTAGGCTGATTCAAACTCCTGAGTTGAGTGACCTGCCCACCTCAGCCTCACTGAGTGCTAGGATTACAGGCATGAGCCACCACACCCAGCCAAATGCTCTTTAATTTTGACAAATGAAAGTTCAGAATGAACTTATATTATTTTTTCAAATGAACCCCAACCTCCAAGGCTAGGCTTTTTTTTTTTTTAGGAATTAATTTGTCTATTGCATCCTTCAAAAGAAGATAGACTAATTGTTGTCAAATATATGAAAAAATGTTCAGTGTCTATAATCATTAGCAAAATGTAAGTCAAAACCATAGTAAGATATCACCTAACTCCATTTAAAATGGCTCTTACTGGAAAGTCCCAAACAACAGATACTGGTGTGGATGTGGAGAGAAGGGAACATTTTTATATATACTGTTGGTGGGGCTGTAAGCTAGTGTCATGTCTATTGAAAGTAGGATGGAAGGCCAGGCGAGGTGGCGCATGCCTATAATCCCAACACTCTGGGAGGCTTGAGTTCAGTAGTTTGAGACCAGCCTGAGTAAGAGTGAGACCCTGTCTCTAAAACTAGCCAGGCATAGTGGCACATGCCTGTAGCCTCAGCTACTCGGGAGGCTGATGCAGGAGGATTGTTTGAGCCCAAAAGTTTGAGGTTGCTGTGAGCTGTGATGTCATAGAACTTACTAGGGCAACAAAATGAGATTATTACCTCAAAGAACTAAAAGTAGACCTACCATTTGATTGAGCAATTCTACTAGATATTTGCCCAAAGGAAAGAAAAGACATTTTATAAAACAGACACTTACATTAGAATGTTTATAGTAGCACAATTCACATCACAAAGATGTGGAAACAACCCAGTGCCCATCAATACATGCATGGACTGGGACGGTGCCTGTGGCTCAGTGAGTAGGGCACCAGCCCCATATACCAAAGGTGGTGGGTTCAAACCTGGCCCTTGGCCAAACTGCCACAAAAAAATAGCCAGGCGTTGTGGCGGGCTCCTGTAGTCCCAGCTACTTGGGACCCTGAAGCAGGAGAATCACCTGGGCCCAGGAGCTGGAGGTTGCCATGAGCTATGATGCCACAGCACTCTACCAAGGGTGACAAAGTAAGATGGTCTCTTAAAAAAAAAATACATGCATGGATTAATAAAATGTGGTATATGTATACCCTGGAGGAGTACTCAGTGATTAGAAAAAACAAACGATGATCTGGTGTCTTTTATAACAACCTGGATGGAACTGGAGACCATTCTTTTAAGTGAGGTTTCACAAGAATGGAAAAACAAATACCACATGTACTCAATACAAAATTGAAACTAGTTGATCGACACTTAAGTGCACATATGGAAGTAAAACTTAACAGAAATTAAGTACAAGGGAGGAAGGTGGAAGGGATGGGTCAGTTCACACCAAAGGGTACTGTGCACACTTTTTGGATGAAGGGCACCCTTATAACTGTTACTTAAAATGTATAAAAGCAAATTATGTAACCAAAATGTGTCTACCCCTATAATGTTCTGAAATTTAAAAAAAGATTCCAAAACAACAGATGCTGGCATGGATGTGGAGAGAAAGGAACGTTGCCCTTGGAAGAGTGCCATGGTGTTATAGCTTATAACAACCTCAAACTCCTGGCCTCAAGTGATTATCTTGCCTTAGCTGCCCTAGTAGCTGGGACTACAGGCACCCACCACAACACTTGGTTCTTTTTTTAGAGACTGAGTCTTGTTCTCAGTCTAGTCTTGAACTCCTGAGCTCAAGGAATCCAGCTTCCCAGAGTGTTAGGATTGCAGGCATGAGCCACCGAGCCCAGCCTGGAGACCATTCTTCTAAGTGCTTAATAGCTAGCTGGGTCTGGCTATATGATGGGCATGGAAATGGAGCTGTGCTCTGAAGAGAGGGCTTAAAGAATCTAAATAGCTGGGAAAGAAGGATTTTAATTAATTGTGTGGGCAATGGAGTTGGGAATGAAAATGACTTAGCCAGGGCACTCTTGGCTGCCCAAAGTGAAGGGTGTGTGTTGGGAATAGAGGCTATGTGGAGAGCCTTGAAATCCTGATGGGAGTTGTCTTGGACAGGTCTGAGTCAAAAAGGAGAATGATGGGATTCAAAGCAGCCAGCCCCACATTGCAGAAGGGCCCACACGCACCCCTAAGTTTTCATCCACGCCCAGCCCATGAGAGAAAGAAGGACAATGTAGTAAGTTCTTTATGAAGCTAAATTGTTCAAGTTAAACACCTTTCCTTTTCATGTAATTACATCCTTCATTAGTTGAAGGTTTAAATACGTCCTTAGTTTGTAATGAGGAAAAGATGATGGTCTTAGTATGTGGTTATTTCCTTTAATGCCATGGCAAAATAAAATTGAAAATTGGCTACAGAAATTATTTTAAATTTTTATCAGATCACAAAATCTGGAGGTGTTGAAATCACTATACTAGAAAATTTTTTGTCTTGTGGTGAAGTTCTCGATGGCCCCAGTGCTGCACCAGCCACATCATTTAGGTTTAGTATTACCTCCCCATTCCACTGGGACACAGGGCCCCAAATTCCTGGTGATAATCACTTTGCTCCCATACCTGTTAGCTGGCTGTCTCCCCATCCCCTTTGCCCCACCGTGGCCCTACCTTCTTTTGCCAGGGGTCACACTGGCTTCTTTCCTTTCCCTCCCTTCACTGTTCTGGACGGGAGTGGAGCTTCTGCTGCTACAGTGAGATGCACAGTAACAGAAAGCAATTAGAAAGGCAGATCTGATTCTCCAGCCTGTAAGACATTGCTCATGTTTAGTCATCTTTCTCATTCTGTCTGCATTAGGGCTTGCGAGGAAAGCCCAAGTTACTGGCTATGTGTGGGCCAGTGGACATGAGTCCTGTTAGAGTAACAGGGCGAGGCACAGTAGAATGGAGTGAACCTGCTGTGGCCTTGGCAAGAGAAGCAAACTTAGCTGATCTCGTGGTACAGCTATGCTGAGTGAATGTAGCTGAGCAGTTTGTGCAGTTCAAATATCTGGAAACAGAAAGGCCAAGAAAAAGTTCTTACAGGCTCAAGCCTAAGTTGATGAGGACCCAAGTCAGTACCAATGAGGAGAGAGATCCCTGTTGGTGTGGATCACAGGGTATAAAGGAAATGGGCTGCATGATGTGGAGACCTATGGGATGAAGGATGAGCAGACAGAAAGGTTAAGGATATCCTGATGAGATACAGGATGTAATTCTTGTCCCTTCTGTTTAACAGCATTAACATGTGACTGCAATAATCACTTTAAATATTACTTTCTGGCTCTAGTAGGTAAACAGACTAACTTTACAATGTTCCATTATCCAGCTGACTTTGTGATTCTCGGTAAATTCATAAATATTGCTCAGTTCAAGTTACCAAAGAATTTTATATACTACGTTTAACTAGTTTTCTTACAGTTGCAGGAGTTAGGAACAGTTCTGGTGATGCCACACTGAGTAAAGAAGTATTAATAATTTTTTTGTTTCTTAAAATTCATGTCAGTAGATTATTTCTATTTCATTGCCATGAATGAATAATCATTATAATAATTGTGATAAACACAAAGCTGTCAAATACTGGATGGAAAACAACAGCTACAGAACCTGGGGACAAAAATCCTAACATTTGATCTTTCTTAGCATTTTACCTGCAGAATTATAACTAAATTGAATCATTAAATATTAAGTCATTAAATTAGAAGTACTAGTTTCCACCAGCAAGCAGTTGGACACATCTGAGCCCTCTGACCCACCTGGGTAGCAACCTGATCCCTGGGCCTAACCAGAAAAAACTGAGGTGTTTATACCCACCAAGCCAGGTTGTGGTAAAAGAAAGTGAAGGAGCACATCTAGGTGCTTTATGTGTGCTCATTATGTATTCTTCAAAGAAAAGTCTTCTTTGACTGTTTCTACTTTTCATGATGTGATGTCCAGAAGCCCCCAGGGCTCTTCTAGCCCCGGGTCTTCCCTTCCCCCTGTGGAAAGGTGGTGGCAGTTCTAGTCCAGCGCGCCTCTTGCCCTTTCTCTCTCTGGTGGTTTTGTGCTACCTGCATACTCTGCTTCATCACAATGGTCACATCAGTTATTTAGTATTTTGGTATCAAACATAAACCTATGTTTATTAAATTCCGTAAGTCCTTTTTCTAGCTTTAAAAAAATAAATATGGGGCTGGGCAAGGTGGCTCATTCCTATAATCCTAGCACTCTGGGAGGCCAAGGTGGGTGGATCATGTGAGCTCAGGAGTTCAAGAGTAGCCTGCGCAAGAGTGAGACCCGCCTCTCTAAAAAATAGCGGGGCGTTGTGGTGGGCACATGTAGTCCTAGCTACTTAGGAGTCTGAGACAAGAGGATCATTTAAGCCTAAGCATTTGAGGTTGCTGTGATACACCACGGCACTCTACCAAGGGTGACAAAGTGAGACTGTCTCAAATAAATAAATAAATACAGCTGTATTTTCTTGTCTGTTTCCTAAAGTTTCTGATGCTTCTTCACTGAATGTTCTATTTCTCTTTTGCAGATAGCAGTTCCTCAGGGAAGAACAGAAAAGAAGAAACTTATATCTTTGAATCAAAGGGCAATCGAGGAGGTGGGGAACACCCACCCCCGGAAGCAGGTAAACATGTACCTTGGAAAACCACTGCAGACACAGACTTCTGCAGAACCTCGGGTAGAGGGTGTTAGATGAAGCCACGGGAGCTCACAGCAGGAGCAGTGCTCTATATAGGGGAGGGAGAACTGTCTCCTTGTTTCCTATATTGTGCTGCATCTTGGGGCTCTCAACAGTAACTTACTATCTTTAGATCTCAGCTTCCCCTTCTATTTCCCCCTCCAGGGGTGGCATCTGTGGAGAACGTCCTCCTGTGGCGCGGTAGTGAAGGATACAGGCTCTAGAGTCAGATGCCACAGTTCAAATCCTGGCTTGCCCATTAAACTCTATGACCTTGGGCAGGTTATGTTACCTCTCTGGATCTCAGTTTTCTCATTAGTAAGATGAGGACAGTAACTATACGTGTACAGCATAGGGCTGCTGGGGGGATACAGGGACAATTAATAAGCATTAGTGCACAGCTTGGCTCATAATGAGCCAAATATATAAACGATGAGTTATTTATGATGCAAGAAGGGTAAAGGTCTTAGATTACCTAGTTCTTTCCAAGTGCTCTAGTGACAAAGACAGAAAACAGGAATGGGGGAAGAGTGTAAGAAGTAGAGGAGTGTTTATGAAGTGGAAGAAGAATAGCATAATTTCATAATTTTGGTTGGTTTTAACCAGAAAAAAAAAAGATGTTGTAGAAAGGTAGGCTTTAGTCTTAATTTCTACAAACTAGGCTCGGCGCCTGTGGCTCAATCCACTAAGGCGCCAGCCACATACACCTAAGGTGGCGGGTTCGAATCCCCAGCCCGGGCCCGCCAAACAACAATGATGGCTGCAACAAAAAAAATGGCCGGGCGTTGTGGCGGGCACCTGTGGTCCCAGCTACTTGGGAGACAGAGGCAGGAGACTCGCTTGAGCCCAAGAGTTGGAGGTTGCTATGAGCTATGATGCCATGGCACTCTACCCAGGGGGATAGCTTGAGGCTCCGTCTCAAAAAAAAAAAAAAATTTCTACAAACTAGTAAGTAAAAGAAGATTTAAGAGAACAAAATATGATTCTTAAATTACAGATTTAAACATTGATAAAACTTTTCTTTTTACCCTGGAGCAGCAGTTCTCAACCTGTGGGTTGCGACCCAGGAACTGTATTAAAGGGCCATGGCATTAGGAAGGTTGAGAACCACTGCCTAAGAATATTCTTTTTAATATATGGGCAATATTAAGATATAATTTTTAAACAATAGATGGCTAAGAATAATCCAGATGTCAAGTACTGAAGTCCAGGCTCGGTGCCTGTGGCTCAATCGGCTAAGGCGCCAGCCACGTACACCTAAGGTGGTGGGTTCGAATCCCCAGCCTGGGCCCACCAAACAACAATGATGGCTGCAACCAAAAAATGGCCGGGTGTTGTGGCAGGCGCCTGTGGTCCCAGCTACTTGAGAGGCGGAGGCAGGAGACTCGATTGAGCCCAGGAGTTGGAGGTTGCTGTGAGCTGTGATGCCATGGCCCTCTACCCAGGGGGATAGCTTGAGGCTCCGTCTCAAAAAAAAAAAAAAAAAATAAGGGGCCCTGTCTCCTATCTGGTACAGAGGGAGATCAGCCTGTCTGTTCCTCTCACACCACAAATTCTCAGTTCTAATTGGCTGGTGGCCACTCTATTAATAGGGTTACATATTTTAAATGTCATTCCCATTCATATGAACAGAATACATAATTCATCACCTTAGCTGGTTACTGAGACTACTATCACTGTGTGTTTTAAAAGGAGCTAGAAATTTTTTGTTGTTGTTTTCTTATGTTTTTTTGGAGACAGAGTCTCACTCTGTTGCCCTCAGAGTGCCTCACAGCAACCTCAAACTCCTGGGCCCAAGTGATCCTTTTGCCTCAGCCTCCCAAGTAGCTAGGACCACAGGCACCTACCACAATGCCCAGCTAGTTTTTAGAAACTGGGTCTCTTGCTGAGGCTGGTCTCAAACTCCTGAGCTCAAGTAATCCACCCACCTCAGCCTCACAGAGTGCTAGGATTATAGGCATGAGCCACTGGCCCTAGATTTTTAAGTCTCAAATTGGGCCGGGCTTCATGGCTCAGTTGTGCCCAGCAGTCTAGGAGACTGAGGAGGGAGGACCACTTGAGGCCAGGAGTCTAGATCAGCTTGGAAAACATAGCAGGCCCTGGTCTCTAACAAAATAAAAATTAAAAAAATAGCCAGGCTTTATGGTACATTTCTGTATTCTAGTAGGATCACTTGAACCCAGGAGTTTGAGGCTCTACTGAGCTAGGATCACACCACTGCACTCCAGTCTGGGTGACAGAAGAAGACTCTGTCTCAAAAACAAAACAACAGTAACAGTCAAATTGCCCAAACTAAAAACATTGATGAAACTATGCCAACTAAGTATGAAAAGGTCGAGAATAATTTTCAATGTTCTGGCAAGTACTTCACAGGAGATTTCATTTTCCTTGTCATCAAAGTGTTAAGCAGGAATTAAGACTGGATAGTTCAGTGACCTCACATCTACTTTGACAAATAGAACACTTTCCTAAATCACACAACTGTTTTATTGTTAGCATAGCTGAACTGGAGCCTCAGAATTGGGCTTGGGGTCTTCAACTATAGCTTCCTTCCCCTTTAGCCTGAACACTGGTGCTCATTTTAAAACAAGTCAGTCAAATACATTTTGATGTCTGGAAGTCTTTTGTTTTCCTGCCCTGAACAAGCAGAACCAGGGCTGGGTTGTAGTGTTCAAGTTTGGAGGAAGTTCCTAGAAGGGGGGAGGATTGACCAAAGTCCCCCCCCCTTTTTTTTGTCTTGTCCTTTTGTAACATATCCAGCTTATGTGGCTAGTGCAGGAAGGGGGAGGGAGAACCGACACCTCCAGGCCGTGGAGCCCTGCCAGAGCTTTCAGGGGATGGCCAGTAGGAGCCCCAGCTGTCGGTTTGCAGAGATGAAGCAGTGATTCCTGACAACTTGACACCTCCAGAGAGCTGCTGTGTGTAGAATATATGAGACAGCTTCTAGAAGGAAATTCCTGGCAGTGGGTTATCACAGGTTTCTACCTTTTGCAATTTTCCAGGGGAATGCTGGCCTCTCCCAAAACTTTGATAGATCCTTAAGCAACTTCCATATCCCTTCCTGTGCCCAGGCATTTTCAAACCGTTCTTGGAAGTCTTCTTCAGGAGATTCATCTAAGATTCTAAAAATACACCAGAGTTTGAAATGCTGTTAGTCATCAGTTCTAGGTCCTCTTTTCTTCAAGAGGAAGCTACCTATACCTGGGACCATTTTTAAGCCCAGAAAATCAAGGCTATGTGGAATGAACTTCCTCAGCTGTCTGCCCTCCACCCCACCATAAGAACTCTTCTGTCTGTACTCACACCTTCCGCCTTCCCTCTCTCCCAGGTGTCTCTCTCCCCCTGGTTTTGACATAATCTCTGGTCTCCTTGGGTGCATTTCTCTGTCATCTGTGATTTCTGCAGTATTTTCAGTCTGTTTCTCTACTGGTTCATTCCTCCAATGACTGCAAACACATTCAGATCTCTCTTAACATATAACAAAACCAAATAGCATCACTCAATCTTCAGCCTCCCTGTAACTGAAGTCACAGTTGCTCATTCCTGCAGGCTTTCCACTTGACCTCTCTTGCTCTCTCCACAGCCTCTGGTTCTGCTAAGCACTTTCTTCTTGGACTAGCCTCTCCCTCAGCTTCCAAGGTCTCAGTCCCTCCTGATTGTCCCACTGTTTCTCTGGTCAGTCTTTCTCTGTTCTTTTCTGGCCCTCTAGCCTGCTTTTAGAAAATGCTGGTGTTTCCCAGGACCTTGGCAATCTTACCACTATTGAGGCTGCAACTAACCATCTTCATACTAAAGGCTTCCACACATTTAGGCCCAAGAACCTAACAGAAAATCCACCTGGATCCTTTTATAGGCATCTCAATCTGAAAAATGTTAAAAAATGAACTATCTGCATCACCTACCCAGAACAAGCATCATCTTATGCCAAAATCACTTAAACAAAAATCCTGCAGACTAGATAAACCACTTCTTTGTACATCTATACGTCATATATAAATTTATCATAGTAACCACAACACTTTGTTGCATTTTTTCCCATTTAAATATGCCTATCTGCCCAAACTTAGTCATTCAAAAACCGTCTCCTTTACCTTTTGGAAACATAATATACCATAGTGGTTAAGACCCTAGGCTCTAGAGGCAATTCCTATATCCTAAGTGTCTGATGCCATGAACAAAGGAGGCAAGCCTCCTGAATAGCTGGGACTATAGGTGCCAACCACAATGCCGGGCTATTTTTTAGAGATGGGGACTTCCTCTGGCTCAGGCTGGTCTGGAACCTGTGAGCTCTGGCCATCCACTCGTGTCAGCCTCCCGGTGCTAGGATTACAGGTATGAGTCACTGCACCCAGCCAAAAAATAAGATTCTTGATGATACACATTATAAATATACTTTCCAGAAAGGAAATTTACCCTCCCATCAGCAGTATAGGCAAGTGTGTTGGCATCACCACATCAGATCTGCACTGAGAATTTCAGTGTTTTTCATCTTCATCAATTCCACTCATTTAAAATTTATATTTCATTAATATCAGAAAGTGGGATAGGGTATTGTAGCTTATCCTTCTGATAAGATTGGCCCTCAGAAACAGGCTTAAGTTAAGCCCCTAAAAATAGTTTATGAGAGGCCCTTCCTAACACCCTAAGGTAAGTATGGTAATATATCTGTAAGGATAGTTGGCCTTTATAGCAAAATAATAGAAAAATTATTAACTCATAGTTTTTCAATAAGGCATAAATTCACTCTACCTCCTTTCTTTCTCTTGCCCACCCCCACTCCCATCCTTGCAGATCTCTGTCCATAGAAGAACCCAAGAGACCAAAAGGAAGTGTAAATTCTGTTTATATCCCCAGCTCCTTTGTCTTCTAGAATTTGTTTCTTTAAGGTTCAAGTGATTTCTGAGTGTCCCAGATAGATGAGCAATCAGGCCTTAGGATTGGAAACACCTAGAAAATGTCTGTCTGAAACCACCTTGCCAGATTAAAAAAGGGACACAGCATTCACATTGACAGTGAATTCAGCAGCACTTACCTTCCCCCTCTCTTAAAGCCAGCTACCCACTGGACCTCAGGGCTGGCATTCTTCCTTTCTTTAGGATGCAGAAACTATTCTCTTGGTCCTTTCTTTCCCCCTCCCCAGCTTCCCTTCTCTCACTCCCTCCTCTCTTCTCTCTCTCTTTCTCATCTCTTCCCCCAACTCCCTTTCCCTTTATCTAATATAAAATAAACTTATATTTTTTCTTTGAGACAGAGAGTCTCATTATATCGCCTATAAAGTGCTGGAGCATCACAGCTCACAGCAACCTCAAACTCTTGGGCTCAAGTGATTCTCTTGCCTCAGCCTCCCAAGTAGATGGGACTACAGGCGCCCACCACAATGCCAAGCTATAATAAACTTATACTTTTATATTCTAATCTTGGCCTAGAGAAATTCTTTTCTCATCCCTTGAGCAGCACCTACTGAGCAACTGAGCATTTTCTAAACCTATCAATATCCATGAGTAAAATACAGAGTAAAGTAATATGTTAAATAAGTGGGTCAGGTTCTAAACATTATGTGTGAGTTTCTGTCTTTTAGGTCCCTGCCCTGGTTGAGAGCAGAAAGTGGAAATGACCCTATGAAGTGCCATCAATGATTCACGCCTTGTAAAAATTGTCAGAAATGAAAACCTTGGATCCATCACACCAAAATAAAGAGGTGTTCCGTCAAAGAAGAGCACTCAGGCCCCCGATAGAGGGGCCAACCTTTACATAATCTAAAGTGACTGTTTAAGAAAAAGGGAAAAAATGAAAATGTTAATTTATTTGCTAAATTTTCTTTGATTATTTTTTCTGCCTATAGTTGGAGAGACAATTCTTCAGTGAGATTTGCAGTTTTTTGGGGTTTTTTTGGGCTGGCTGGGTTTGAACCCACTACCTCCAGCATATGTGGCCTGTGCCCTACTCCTTGATCCACAGGCACCGCCCCTTTAATGAGATTTGTCTCAGGCTTTCACCTGTTCTGTTGACCTGTCTTGCTACTGGATTTATTATCCTAACCTTTGTTCAGTGTTGTAGATGATATTTTAATTTGTCCAAGGTGGACCACCTACACGGTGGAGCAAATAAATAGTTATGTGCTCCAAGGTCCCATGTTTCTTTCAAGCTCAGCTCTGTATCAGACATTATGTACAACAGTTCATTTCGGTTGTCTGCCCTCACTGTTAATACTGGTTGGTTATGATTTTTTTCACCTAGTAATCTTGTTACACATGTACTGCCAAGTTTTGCAATGACATGTATAAACCTTCCATCTAAAACATCACCCCAATTCAGCACCCCTCCTTGGATAGATATAGAAGTGAGAAATTAAGAGTGAGGAATAGGTAACAGAGGAAATGGCCTGATGTTTTCTGTCTCTTTAAAACTTCCCCAGCGGCTCGGCGCCTGTGGCTCAATCAGCTAAGGCGCCAGCCACATACACCTAAGGTGGTGGGTTTGAATCCCCAGCCCTGGCCCGCCAAACAACAATGACGCCTGCAACCAAAAAATGGCCAGGCGTTGTGGCGGGCGCCTGT